>JABSTQ010001997.1:0-42450 GCA_013358835.2 Ixodes persulcatus
AACTTCCACGTGCTCCGAGCTGGTGTGTGCTAGTTTCCCGGACTTCGACCCGTGTTGCGATTTGCCGTCCGTCGTCTGCAAGAATCGTCGCTTTCTGATACGCGTGAAGCGGGATAGGGTGTGAAAAAGTGGTAACTTAAATTTAAATTGTTTGTTTCTGATTAGCGCTTTTTGTTTTGGAAATCTTTTGTTGCTGTTAATAACTAGTTTAAGCGTACTCAGGAAACGAATAGCCGAAATACACCGGTTTGTTAAAAGTAAATAGACATTAAACACATAAATACAAATTTTTATAAAAAGAAATTGCAGTTACCCTTATCTTGGAAGTCTTATAACTCATGATATGAATTACTTGAGCATCAACCGTTTACATTTGTTTAGAATGCCTTTAAAATGTCGTTTCGGGAAGTGAAGAACGCATTGCTTAAATCGCCTGGCTTAAAGATTTCTTAATTTAATTTAAGGTCCTATAGCATTTGATGGAGTCGATAGGATGGGGCTTGCTGGTGTTGGTCGCATCAAAATAGAGCCCTGGAAGGTGGAGGGGAGAAGAGGAGAAGGAAGGGAAAGGGATGATAGGTGGGGACGGAGGAATCAGGGGGAGGTAATAATAATAATAATAATAGTTTATACCCAGATCCGCATCAAAGTACAAAAAAAAAAAACGTCTCACAAATGCACTTGCGGGCTTGTGAAAGTTTAAGCGATGTCATGTGACGTGAGGTGTGTACGTGAATTGACATCAATTTTCCCACTAAATTTAGAGGGGACAGTGAATTGGTGTATTGGTCACGTGACGTCAATTATCCCACTAAATCTAGCGGGGAAGCTGTACTGGCGTTTTGGTTGGGTGGTCATAGACAATTATAAAATGTTATTCTGTTTTTTCTCTTTCTTTTTTTTTTTTTTTGGGGGGGGGGGGGGTAGTAAAAAGCCTTTTATGCTTTGATAAACACAAACAAATTGAAACCTAATTAGAGTAGTCTAGCGCAGTACTATGTTTCATAGTATTTAGGTTGATTACTTCTGACATCGAGTGATCTGATAGGTGGTGTATGTTCAATTTAGTTTTAAAGGGGAGCTATGGCGTAAGTTTTAACTTTTTTAATTAAACATGTTTGTATAAAGTGCGGAAGAAACTGAGCCCGGAGCAGCCAATAAATTTGCCCTAAACTCTTTAAATAGATTTAAGTTGTAGAAACACGATAGAACTGAAATGGGAACCAACTTGCAACATTAGTAGTCTTAGCCGTGACGTCACATGTATAAATATCAGCCCATGGGCAGCTTGAGCCTGTTTTGCCCGGCGTCAGAAGACGTCAGAAGGCTGACGCGATCCTCCGTCGGAAACAATTTGAACTAGTCTTTACCAAGCTTGTCTGAGTCGAAGAATAACCAGCAAACGTTTAAACACTTTCAGCGCGAGATTTAGAACGAATCGCCGTTCGCATATGATTTGCCTGCATCGTTTCTCAAGGTTCTATATCTCTCACGGCTGCATACGCAATCCGCAGACAAGTAGACCCAGATGCCGCTTTATAGCCAGACGCGTATGAAAGGCATTTGTTTTTTCTACCATGGGGCGAACCGTTGGCTCCAAAAACCCGAACGCTGCAACGTTCGGGTTTCACGTCGGCCTGCTCGGACCCACTTACCATCGCAAAGAGTGCTCGGTCGGAAACCGGCCTGATGTCACTCATCTACATTTCATTTTTTGGTGGCATTGCATCCCACAGCACACCACTATCTCCCCCCCCCCCCCAGCCTCTCCCCCTCCCCCTCCTCCCCCCCCCAATCGTATCAGGCGAATTGCGGAAAAAAGGCAAAACACATAAAGCCACAGACGCTCATTATTACAACAATGCGCAACGCCGTAGAGGAGGAAGCCTCTTCTCCCGGATACAACATTTGACGTCACGACGTATCCCAGCGCCGCCGTTTCTCGGACTTGCCAGCAGAATCCGCGTTCATTTCCAGTGATTCGGAAATGAACGCGGAATCTTCAAACTTTTTTTCTCGAAAACAAAATATTTGTGTCAGATGTGTTTCACACATACTCATTGGCGAATATGTAGTCTATAATAAAAGACATAAAAAATAGTGAATATGTGGTGAATATGGTGAATGTCATTGGTGAATATGTAGTCTACACTGAAAGGCACATGCTATTTGCAGTGCTGATCTATATCTCTTTCTTTTGGCATAAAAAATCAATATAATATTTGATTTATTTCGATCGAGATGTTTCTTCGTATATTGCAATTATCGGCGAGATGTTTTGGGGGCTCCCTCCTGTGGTTCCCCCTTGTGACGTCATTACCTTGCAAACAACAAGTTCGATGGTGTTTGTTATTAGCATGGTGGAAGCTTGAAATCATTGCGCTCTCAAAGGAACACTGCCAACACCGTCAAAATTATAGTTCTTTCATTCCTCTTATTTCCGTCGATGATAAATCCCCTTTCCGACGTCATAGTCAGCGTTCAGCCAATCGCGGAAGGCCGACCACAGCGACGCTTTCGGTTGCGCACGGGGCTAATATCATGGTTTGGCCAAACCACTCTCTCTATGAGCAACAATATTGCGACAATAGATTGAAATTTAGAGTGATTCGTCTTGAGACCCTGGCAACGCAATGCCTTGCGTCCTGCATTCCCTACGCGAAAACATTTTATCAGATTGCTCGACTGATAGACATCAGAGTATTTGAGAAAATAATATAATAAATAACCGCTATTTTCACCATACTTGTTTTGTCTCACGTGAGTGTGACAAATCCCCGTCAGATTTGGTATTTATTCATGCCTGCACTGACTTCATATCAGCTGCAAGTATGGTGTCCATGCCGCTGAGAACGTTTTTTCTATGGAGTTAATTTCACACCACCTAACTTTTTTTTTTGTTTTTTGTCAAGAACACATAGGTCGGACTCACACTGCGGTGCGATGACGTTATGTGCAAAATGTTTCGATTCTTGGCCAAATTTCTACTTCATATAGTCAAAACTCTCACCCACAATGCATTTTCGAGATTTCTTTAATGAGGCTGTTACGTCAGGTTATGTATTAAGACAAATTGGTGGCCGAGTTGCGCCACGGTTGTTCTAGTCGCCACTTCTCTCTTGCATCTTGATTGAAGCTTTTTGTTTGATAAAAAGAAAAAAAAACCAAAAAGCTCAGAAGCAAACTTAATTTTTTATTTACTCTGCAAGCATAGGGGCTACGGGTGTTTATGCATGCGTTTAATATTACCCTATTTTGTGACGACAAAACTAGCATAACTTTCGCAGGGCGCATTACCAACACGTTTTGGAAATATGGTGGAAGTGCTGTAAATTTGAAGGAATGTCTAGATTTTTCATCTTCCCGAGTGGGACCATATGCATAGTTTGTCTCGAATCGGGTAACCCCGTCTGAACTTGGGTAATTACGTCGCATAACCGCATAGGTGTCCAATAATAAACTACCTCGACAGTGACCCCTATAGGCGGAATTGTGTGTTTAACTGCGCGAAAAGCCAGGTAAGTGCAAAGCTAGGTATTTGTCGATCGTTCACACGTGCCAAAGTGTGTAATTTAATCGTTGTTGTCATCAAGCTTACAGCACGTATTGCAGGCATTCCACTGCTCTCGTGTGATTGTACAAAAACTGCATCGTAATTATTTTTTTTATATCCGCCGGGACCGAACGAGTCAATCGAACATTGTTTTTTTAACGCGTTATGTCTGAAGATTTAATATAGGTACATTTATTTTTGCCACAGGTTGCAATTATTTTTTTAATTTTTCTAGCCGACAAACTTTTTTTTTTTTTTTACGCGCTACGGGCTAAGTGCGCCAAATTTATAGCTTTGTCCAAATTCGTACTTTTCTACGTATGTGGAACTGTGATTCAAGGCTGCCTAGAAGAAGTTGTTTTTGGCGACTCCGATATTGTGTAAATGTTTTTTTCTTTTGAATATTGAAGCAGCGCCTCCCTGAAGCGACTGTACAAACGCCTTGTGGTTCATGTACTAGCCGTAGTGTTGTATAGATCTGTGTACCTAATAGCCCGGGGCAGAATGTTTTCAAACGAGTTAAAACTATAAGAGCTCCACTTTGTGTTAAGACATTCTTCTGAAAGTTACATACAGGCCTTTTATTGGATACGACGTTGATAGAAGAGAAGGGTTTGTTTGTAGCTTAGTGTGTTAACACTTGCGCAACAAATCGTTGAGAGTAGAACACAAGTTTTCTGGATTGATACGCGGTTATCTCTCTGTGCGTTGCGCAGACTGAAAAAAAGTGTTAAGGCCAATTCACACAACACCGTTTTCTTACGTTACTTATAAATTACCGAAATATGCGTGTCTCGAATTTCGCGTGCAAGGCTGGTAGCCAGGTTTAATATGAAGCACATATGCCCCGGTGACTGGTACGTAAGCTTTCGCAACGTGATATAATGTGAGAAAATGGGGCTTTGTTAATTAAAGCATACCCTCATTTCTGGACCTTTTTCCAGTAAGCTTCTTCGCATTCGTAGAACCCCTCCCCTGGCCTTGCTTCCCGCTATCGTCATATTCGCAGAGCAACGTTCCAGCCAACCAACATGTTCAGCACCTACTTTTGCGCGTATTTCTTCTTTTATGGCACTCCTTGTTTGAGTATACGGTAGTGTGGGGCATAAAAGACAACGAAGATCAATACAACGGCTCGATGGCAATGTATTCTGACGACCAGAGGCAAGGTGGGCTGCCCTTCATTTGTTGTAAGAAGACAGCTCGGCAGACGGCGCTCTTTACTGAGAAAAGGTACATTCCAGAAAATCTGTCAAATTGCGAAAGAAACCGGCTGCTGTAAAGGGGAAAGGAGATCAGAGAAGAGGGCGCGCACAGGGGCTCTCTCGAGCAGCGCAAACAAAGCCCCCGCGGTAAAATTTGGAAACACAAAGGCGCTCCTTTTTATTTTGTTTCTCCCATTTCTCCACACGCCAACAAGCTCCTTTATTTTTTTTTTTGTTTTCTTTTTTCCTTTTTGCGGTTTCTGGTTGTTTTGCGGTTTGGCCACCGGACATATTGTTTGCGCAGCCTAGAGGGTAACCCTAGAGTTCCTCTATAGGCCCCCTACGGAAGCCATAGTTGCGCCTTTAGCCATCTTAAAATCCTAAGTTATGCGGGAAAGCCACTCATCGCGCGTGTAGAAGCCGTGCTCCGTCCATGTCGGCCGGTCACGTGACCGAATTCGGCGAATAGTGGGGCCAAGCGCGCCGCCGCGCAGGGAAAATGGAAAAGACGGAGAAGCAGGCAAAAGCAGGGCAACATACGCCGGGGCGCATGCAACGTCGGCGAAACGACGTTCCTGCACTGCACAGAATTCTTTGCTCCTCTCGTAATGGATCTTGGCGAATAACGGCTCTGGAATAGCGGCACGGCGGCACGTGGAGAACAGACGCGCAAATCTGGCTCCCGTAGGGAGCCCCAGGTTACCCTAGAGTGCCTGTAGAGGCTCCCTAGTGGGACCAGAGTTTCGTGTTTTTTTCACATGCCCCGGAGTTCCTGTGTAATAACGAGTTCGTTGAACACGCACTGGCACCGTTCGAGTTCTCCTCCAGAATGCATCGCACTTGTGGAGTGTCGCACGGAGAACTGGCCTCGAACAAACTTGCCATATGCTCCAAGTGCAGGAGACTGATGCTGCCGCAATCTTTGCTCTAGAAAGAGTACCCACCTCACACCGAAACCAGCGCTTTCCTGTTTGACGTGATGGGTGACCAACGTTTATCTATAAACGTTGGTCGCAGCAACCTGTAGTTTTTATTTGCGATGACTTCAAGCAACTCGGTAGTCGTAGATGTATTTACAGGCGGCGTAAATGTCCGCAGCCAGCTGAATACCAAGCGGCTGGTTGCGATCTTTCAATTCTTATAGCCGTTTATACTGGAGAAAACAGATGATGCAGTACGCGCAGAAGCTTGATCCGTTTGAGCATGACATTATCCGTGAACCACTGGAAGGGTACGGTTTAAAACTAGTGTGTTGGAATATCCGGCAAAACGGTTCGTGGGACTTTCGATTGTGATCGTCCTTACAGGTGGATCAGTATTTAGCTTTGGTGAGGGCGTCGAGAACGAGAGCTTTCTCAAACAACATATGAAGGGGAAGATAGCTGAACGAGGTAAACGTTAAACCAGATGATGTTGCCCAAGCCTCGGGTAAAGTCACTTTGTTTAACTTTCTTAGATGGTTATTGGGCAGTCACACGTTTCTGCTGGTTGGCAATTGTTATTTTTTTCACCCGCACACGAATGGTGATAAATATCTCGGGGGCCGCTGACGTGTTTGCTCTGAGCATTTCTTTACACACTGGTATCTTTCAGCGTCTCTACGGCAACAGAGCGACTAAAACTTGCAAATAAAGCACGGGTTGTCAATTGCTTCCTTCATGAAATAGCAGACGCTCACAATTCCAGTTCGCGTTTGATTACGTTGTCCGCGGGATACAAGTTCTATCAGAAAATCTACTCTTTTCCTTTCCAGTTGCTGTACGAATGACAGATCGTAGCACACAAACCCTCGTCGTCTGCTCCCGCACCTCGCCGGAGCGAGGCATGGCGGGATTGCATTTTGGCGCACGCTCGATTTTCTCGGTGCAGCGAGTGCATGTATATGTGGGGTCCCAGCGATGAAACGAGCTGGGAGAGTGCTTCCACTCGTGGAAAGACGGCCGAAACCAACGAACCCGCTCCACGCTGCAAGTGGGCGGAACCGTTTATTGGGAGACTTTAGCCATGCATTGGTTTGAATAGGCGAGCATCTCGGGGCCAACAACAGGCCTCGATACAGCCCCTAGCGGTGGTCGTGAGCTCTAAATATGTGACACGACTTATTTAAGCCGTTGTAGCGTCGCTAGAGTAAGAAGGTATAACTCTTGGTGACTGAAAACTTGGCGCATGTTATGGTTTCGTCACGTCCATATTCAACGGTAGAATAAACGAACGTGCGGTCCAAACCAGGGCCGGCTTGCTGGAAATAGCGTCTCAGCTGAGTATTGGGGAGGGAAAGCACAGTCAAAGCCAGCGCACGAGCCGTGCGGGACCGTCTCAACCCGAGCCGAGCAAACCGCGTCTCAAGACGCTCGCGCGCCCCACCCTTTGTACTGTTTTAATAATAATAATAATAATATCTTTATTTGGCTCTGAAGAGTGGTGGCACCGCGGAAAGGCAACAGCCTGTACCATGGAGGCCCGCGGTGCCGCGTCTAAGAAACAAGATAATGCGATGAGTATATACACGCAAGAAGACGACGAGATGGATTGTTGGTATTTGCGGTGCATGTCAATGGACCTCTTGGCGAATATGTGCTGCCACCTAGACACGCGAATCGGTTCGAGACTAGGTGACTGGAAAACAACGCGCGCCCAAGGCCTCTCCCACCCGTTCCACACCCAAAACGTCAACTACGTCCTGTTCACCCATTGAGGCGATGTGACCTAGATACGGCTCCGCCAAGCTCACCTTTGTCCCCATCGTGCGTAATCTTCCGCCCCGAGGTCGACACAACGAAACCGCTCAAAGGCGAGAAATGCAAGATGGCGGATTGTTTGGAACTAGATACTCTCGAACCCAGGCGCATGAAATACTCCGCGCATGCGCACCGCGTATTTCTACAAAAGGTCCATTCAATTTGAAGATGTCCGCATTTCGTTGAGGTGGGTCAGCAGCGGGCCAAGGGGATCTGCAGCCTGCCGTTCGATCGGTGCACGGTAGCACAAAGGAGCCCCAGGAGCATGATGGTGCTGTCGCTCACTGGGGTCGAAGCATCAGGCTCCAAGGGGGTAGCCCAGTCAAAGCCAAAAGCTGCCGCCTCCGACGTACCGCTGTACCTCGGACACCCGGTGTGGCATCCTCTGAACGTCGTCGTCGTCGTCGCCGTGCTGCTGGTGCTGCTACGAGATTGAACGCTTCTATTTCACGCTTTAAATGTCGTTTCGAATATTATGACGTCGCGGTTTGCTCATTGGTCGACGCATTGTCAGATATTTAGTTTAACGCCTAACTGCGGGGGAAATATTCGACGCTGGTGGCGGCCTTTGCTCCGCCTATTGGCCAAACTCTCCCAATATACGGCTCTGCAAGTAGGCACGCGTGGGCACGAGTGCCGGGAAACAAACTCGCAATCAGATCCCTACGGGAGCCAGTGTCGCGCGTCTGTTTTACACTTGTCGCCGCGTCGCTATTCGCCGAGATCGTTCACGTGAGGAGGAAACAATTCTTCGCCATACAGGAAAGCCACCGATACGATCTCTTCGCCGATTGGATGGTATTGGAACAAACTTTATTGGTGCTTGCAGTTGGGCGCTCGCGCACCCCGACGAGGGCCTACGTCGTCTTCGCAGTTGCCGTTACTCGGCGCGGGTCTCGGCTCGCTGTTGTCGGCTCGCCGGGTCCCTGCCTTTCGAGCGCCCCGAGGACCTGCTGGACGGGCCATAGCTGTTGACCCTGGTCATAGCTCTTTGCAGCTGCCTCGAGTCGCGGCAGAATCGTTCTTGATCTTGCTTCCTCTGGGTGTTTGATGCAGTCCCATAAAATGTGCGTGTGATCTGCCGTCTCCCTCCGACAGAACTTGCACCTGTCGGTCGGGTTAGTCTCGGGGTACATCCGATGCATCAGTCCTGGGCTTGGTAGCGATCCGGTCTGAAGCTGCCTCAGTAGTACCGCCTCCGCTCGACTCAGCCGCGGGTGCGGGGGTGGAAGAGTCCTGCGAGCCATGCGGTGGGCCTTCGCTGATGTCGTTATAGTCCGTCATGCGGTCCTTGGCTTCGAACCACGTCGGACGGTCTGTCGCCGGGGCGCGGTCGGTTAGCGCTCGCGCCGCTGCATGTGCTTTCTCGTTGTGGTTGTCATTGCCTTCCGACGCGTCGCCCGCGTGCGCCGGGAACCACTTGATTCTCACTTTTCTGTCTTGCAGACTGACCGCTCGCAATACTCGCTTCGGCCTCCCGGCAGATTTGGCCTTTGGAGAAGTTTCGCACCGCCTGTCTCGAGTCACTCAGCACCGTGTGGCAGTCTGCGTCGGACGATGGCCAGGGCGATGGCCAACTCCTCCGCTTGTTCCGCTCCGGCGCTTCTCACGCTCGCTGCCGTCCTCGTGGCGCCGGTCGAAGGCTCGATGACAACCGCTGCGAAGGCGTTCCGTTGATATGCGGCCGCGTCCACGTACCGCGCGTGCTCGTCATTGGCATGCAGGTCGATGAGAGCCTCCGCCCTCGCTGCTCTTCTTCCCTTGTTGTAGTCGGGATTCATATTCTTGGGTATGGGGTCGATTCTGGTTTGGCTTCGGACCTCTTCGCGGACTGGGAGCTTCGTCTCCGTCTCGTTTGAGTGTCCTATTCCCAGGTCGTCCAGTACCCTCCTCCCGGTTTTAGTCGTGGACAGCCGCTCCAGTTGAGCGGTCCGTTGCGCTTCGGCTATTTCTTCGAGCGCGTTATGTATCCCGAGTTGTAAGAAGCGGGCGGTACTCGTGGACTCGAACAGGCCCAGCGCCGTCTTGTATACGCTCTTCGGATGATGGCGTTGATTTTGTAACATTCGTGCTGCAGCCATCTGTGGTAGGCCGCAACGTACGCGACGTAGCTGATGATGAAGGATTGGACGAGCCTGATTAGGCTCTCCTCCCTCATGCCTGCCTTCCGGGACGTGACTCGTTTGAGGAGACGCGTTGCGTTGGCCGCTTTGGCCGTGAGACGGGCGACGGTTTCGCCGTTTCTTCTGTGCTTTTCGATGACCATGCCCAGGATCCTGATTTTGCCGACCTCGGGGATCACGTTGCCGGATTTGGTTACGATACGGATCTTTTCGTATTCGCGTTGTCTGGTCTTGCCTCTGCCGTTGTTAGTAGGGTGGATTATCAGGAGTTCCGATTTGCTCGGCGAACATTCAAGTCCGGTGCCTTCCAGTTGGTTTTCTATCGCGTCGACGGCGGCTTGCAGCGCGCTTTCGATGTGGGCGTCGCTGCCGCCGGTCACCCACAGCGTGATATCGTCCGCGTAGATGGTGTGCCTGACGTTTTCGATGTCCGCGAGCTTCTCGGCCACTCCGATCATTACCAGGTTGAACAGCGTCGGCGAGATGACCGACCCCTGGGGTGTACCGGTACTCCCGAGCTCCCTCTCTTGCGTCTGTAGGTCACCAGCTCGCAGCTCGGCGATCCTGTCCGTGAGGAAGTCCTTAATATAGTTATAGGATCTTTCGCCCATGTTGAGCTTGGAGACTTGGGACAGGATCGCCGAGTGTTTCACCCTGTCAAACGCGCTCTGCAGGTCGAGCCCCAGGATTGCCTTGTTGTCGCGGGCGTTGCCGCTGTCATCGATGATTCGGGATTTTAGTTGCAGCATCGCGTCCTGCGTGCTCAGGTGCCGTCTGAAGCCGATCGCCGTGGCCGGGTACAGCCCTTCTCGTTCCAGATAGTCTTGCCACCTGTTGAGCAGGACGTACTCCAGCACCTTGCCCACGCACGACGTGAGCGAGATGGGCCGGAGGTTGTCCAAGTCCGGTGGCTTCCCCGGCTTGGGGATCAAGATGGTCTTGGCTGTCTTCCACTGCTTCGGCAGCGCGCCAGCTCTCCAGCACTTGTTGAAGTATTTTGCTAGGTTCTCAATCGAGCCGTCGTCGAGGTTCTTTAGAGCCTTGTTCGTGACGAGGTCCGGGCCGGCCGCCGACCGGCTGTTGAGGTCGTGCAGGGCCGCGCGGACCTCCTCGATGTCGATGTCACGATCGAGCTTCTCGTTGGGTAGGCCGCCGTATGGCGCGTGTTGTTCGGTGAGTGTAGTTGGCAGGTATTTGTCGATGGTGCGCCTGGTGACTTCGTCGGCGCCGTGCACCGAGACCGCCCAATGTATGAGCTTGGCGAGTCTGTCTCTTTGGTGCGACTTGGTCTTGGTTTCGTCGAGCAGGTGCCGCAGCAGGTTCCACGTCATCCCGCTGTGCATCTGCCCGTCTGCCGCGTTGCAGATCTCGTTCCACTGTTGCAAACATAGCACACGGCAGTGATCCTCGATCTCTCGGTTGAACTCTGCCACCTTCTTTCTAAGTCTGCGGTTGAGCCGGTGTTTCTTCCATCGATTGAGTATCAACTGTTTGGCTTCGATGAGATGCGCAAGCCGGCTGTCTACTTTGTCGATCTCCGCGTCCGTTTCAAGTTCTTTGGTCGCATCGTGTACGCTCAGGTGATTTCGGCCGTCCACAAGTCGATGTCTTCGATCTCGTCGTCTCCGTCTCTCTTCTGGTTTCTAGCGTCTCGGAAGGCGTCCCAGTCTATCCATCTGTGTGTTCTGGTGCTGGTGTCGTTGTGCTCCGGTATGCTGATTTCCACGACGGTGTGGTCGCTGCCGAGGTCGGCCCCCGTGTTTCTCCAGGTGATCGCTCCCCGGGCGTCGTTCTTGACGAACGTGAGGTCCGGAGTAGTGTCCCGGGACACGGAGTTACCGATTCTCGTCGGATGCGTCGGGTCCGTGATGAGGATGAAGTCGAGTTCCGTGGCGTCTAGGTACAGGTCGCGGCCCTTTGCTGTGTACTTGTTGTAACCCCAGGCTGGGTTCATCGCGTTGATGTCACCGCACACGAGGAGCGTGTTGCGGCCAGCTGCGGTGATGGCTCTGTGCAGTAATGTCTTGAATATCTGTTTTCTCTGTGATGGGTTGCTGTAGACGTTGAGCAAAAATATACTTCCTTTTCTCTTCTTGCCCGGGATGATTTCGGTGAGTGTGTGCTCGATCTTGCTATTGTTGTGTAGCTCGTGTTCGACGAACGTGAGTCCCTTCCTGACCAGGGTGCACAGGCCTCTGCCGTCGGGCGGGCCCCTGTGCACTCTGTAGCCTGGGAGAAACGGTGCGTCGGTGAGTGTCTCTTGTAGTAGTATTACGTCCGGCTTACGCGCGGCATGTGTGATGTGCTGTTGGATGACTGCCTTCCTCCTTCCGAGGCCGCGACAGTTCCACTGCCACGCTGTTACGCCTACTGCTGCTGTTGTTGCGCTGGCGGCCATAATTGCGTTGGCGCGTACAGGGCTTCTTGGTTTGGTGAATGTTGCTCGAAGAGGAGCGCAAACGTCGGGTGGCTCACGATCGGCTGTAGGGTCTTTTCGATGAAGGCGAATCTGTTCATGTTCTCGGCTTGGTAAGTCTCCATTGTTTTTTAAATTGTTATCACTGCTGCGATGTTTTCCGTGATTAGCTCTTCGAGTTTGGTGAATCTCGCCTCGAATTTGGTGTCGGGGTTGTCGATACGATCGTGTTCTTTCTTTTTGCGCGTGGTCTCGACGGCTCGCTTCTTCAGGGCCGGTTCCGTAACGTCTGTTTCCTGGTTGTTCGTGGTTGTTTCCTCCGCCTTGCTTGTGCTTGACGTGGGTCTCTGTAGAGACTCGTTGTTACATATCAGCAGCTTACGGATCTCGGCGATCTCTCTCGTGAGGTTATTGGCGGTTTTTCGCAGCGCCAGGTTCTCTTGCCTTAGGGTCTCGTTGGCTTCTCGCACCTCGTTCAAATCGTCTTTCTTCGCGGCGTCGGTGTTTTTCGGCGTACTCTTTTTATTGTTTCCTTTCACTGCGTCGACCCATCCCACTCGTTCACGTGGTGGTGACCTTGTCCTGCTGAGGGTTCTCTTGCAGCAGCTGCTGTCTCTGGATTTCGGCGCGCGGGTCTTTGATGGAGTCCTCGAATTTCGCGCATCTGGCGGCTTGTCGAGTGGCGGGAAATCGCTCTCCGACATCAGCTGATGTTCGGCCTGTCGGCGCTCCCATTGGCGTTTGCGCACCACGTAGGAGATTTTGTATTTCGCCTTGCACGTTCGGTCTCCGGTTGGGTGTTCGCCCCCGCACATTTTACATTTTGGGGTACAGGGATGGTCTTGTTTGGGGTTCACTAGCCCGCAGGCCAGGCACGTCATAATTGTGGGGGTCGGATACACGTCCTTGCGGTGTCCCACGCGACCGCACTGATGACAAACGTCAATCTGTTTCCTGTAGAGGTGGCACGGTAGCAGGGTGACTCCGTATCGGACGAAGTTCGGTATCTTGGGTCCCTGGAACGCCACGATCACGGTGGTCGTGCTGCCGATCCTTTTTGCGCCCACTGCAAGCGGGTTCCTCTCGTTGACGATGTTCCTATCTAGCTCGTCGGCACTCGCGTCGATGGGGATGCCTCTGATGACTCCCTTTACGGTGTCGTGAGGTGCCGTGCGATATGCGCTGACTTCGTAGGGTTTGTCTTGAAGAGAGATTTCCTTGATTGTAGCGTACCTTGCCGCGTTGTCTCCGTTCGGTGTGCTGACGACCATGATGTTCTGTTGCGTGTTGGGGCAGATGGTGTCCGCGGCGCTTTCCTCGCTCTTGATCTTGGCCGCGGCGAGTATGGCCGAGGCGACGGTGGTGGTGCCAGTCTTGACTATGTCCAGTCCCCCTCTGGGTCTGACGACTATCTTGCTCTCTTCCAGCGTCATGGCTGGCATGCCTGCTGCCTTGATGACCGAGGCTCTGACGTTCTTGTTACATTTCGATTTCGGGCTTGTTTGACTCCCGCCGGGTCCGTCGGGCTTGCCGCTGGCGGGGGTCCGCTGGCGCAGCCTCGACATGCGCTCCCCCGCGAGTGTCCATCCGGCTTCGTTGTGGTATTCTTCAGGTGATATGTCTTCTCCTTGAACTTGAACGCACATTTGGTTGTCCACGATCATTGTTGTCCGAGCGGACGCCTTCGTCTCGGAGCTGGCGAGCAGCCGCCGCCGAGGCAGACGGGCGGCGGCGGGCCAACGGAGCGAGGCGGTGTTTATACCAGGGTCACGTTCTCCTCCGGGGCTTGAGAAGCCCGGAGGAGTCGACCGCTCTCGTTGGCGCCTGGAACACTTCTCCATCTCTTCGCCGACGTTGCACCCAACGTTGGTTGCACCCGCCCGTCGCATGTTCGCCTTCTTTTGCCTCCTTCTCCTCCTTCTCCTCCTTTCCTATTTTCCATACTAGGCGGCGCGCGCGGCGCCGCTCTTTGCCGAATTCAGTCACGTGACGAGCAAAGAATCTCTGGCCGTGCAGGAAAGACGGCGCTACGGACAATCGCCGAGGGCGAACACGCAACTCTGGCTCCCGTAAGGAGCCTATCAACCTTTTCCACAAGGGTGCAGACATTTTTAATGTCGTCACTTCTGGTATGTTAAATCATCGTTTTTATCTCTCCACGCCGTTGGAAAGTGATTACGAAATATTCGTGATTGTCACACATTGTTGTTTTGCCTCACGTATATTTGGTCGCGTATTCTAGGTCTAAATGTTTCTTTTTCTTTTTCATTCCGCATACCAGATTAGGAACCCGCGTGATTGAGAATGAAAGGAAACGGAAAACGTCTATACAAGAACTTAATGTTACCCTGAAGATCTCGATGTGTTTGCGTTTGTTTTGCAAGTATCGTCAAATGCGCCAGTGCACGAGGTCCGTGTCTCGAACGGCCAGTGGAAGCAAATGGCGGCACGCCACTGAAACGCGGCCCTTGGAATCGAATTACAATCGAATGCCGGCAGAGCACCCGCTCGTGGCAAGCGTCTCGCGCGTTTCCACAACAATGATTGACGGTACTTGAAAGCGTGAATTTTATCGTGGGACTTTGGGTTACCCCAGATGTGGCCCTGTGCTACCATATGGATTACCCACTGATCTCTATTGTAGTAGGCTGGATTGCGGATCGGGAGCCCGTTGGTGCCGCCACCGGCAGCATTTGCTTGACGCCAGGCAATACACGCAAGTCTATGGGAGAAACACACAAAAGTAAGAATATTGAAGCATGTACGCAGTGATCGGAGGCGAGTATTTTAATGGTGTGCTGCGATCTTTATGTCTGGTGTTTGGAGAACGAATCAATATTTGTCAAACGTTCGGTCACCCATTAAAAAAATCAAACGTACCGGAGCACCTACGGCTGAGCTGGCAAGCTTGCTCTCGTAGTGGAATAAACAAAGAAACTCGCCGTCAATAACGCCGTCCTCGGGGAAACCCAGAAGTTGATGAATGTCAAAAAATGTTCATGTTGACAGCGGCTTTCCCGGAGTGAGCGAATTCCGCGTAGCAAAGCCTTCGAGCTTGTCGTCTGCTAAACCCAACTCAACGAAACCGCCACCGAATCCGCGGTAACTCTAGGTAATTCGCCTGATTTAGCTGCACTACATTTTTCGCCCAGAGGATTCACTCTCGACCACAAAATATTTGTTTACAAGAACTACGGGGGCTGTCAGTCATAATGTTTATACGCAAGCTATTTGACGGGCTTATCGAAAAGCAGCCAAAAGGTTGCAGTGCCAACAACAGCTTAGAAACAGGGAAACGGCGCTTTTCTCGTTTTTCCCATAGAGTCCTATGCATTTGGTGTTGTCCATCAATGGCTGCCGGTGGCAACACTTGGCCCCTGCTGCCGACGCCGCGGTCCGCGATCCAGCCTAGTACAATAGAGATCAGTGGGGTTACTATTCGCCGCTGTTCGTTGTCTTTTTCAGGCGGCCGCGCGCTCAATAAATCCGTCGTGGGAGCGCTTTCTAGGAAAAGGAGGCCACGACTAAAGTCACTTTAGTGTGAACCAGGCTTTGAAGAGTTCCGTTAAGTCCGCGTAGCATTATACATTTGATCGTAAAAAATATGATGGCGCCAAATGATGTTGCTATTCTTGCAGGCCTGCACGGCATTTGAAAATCACGCACTGCTGTAAGTCACGTGGATACTTATGTTAGGGAAAGTCGGTAATATTTTGCGGATTCTCTCTAACAGGTTGTGGAGGTGTGGAAGACCCTGCCAAATAGCTCAGAGTGTTAGTACGTTATGGAATATCTTACCGAGTTAAAACCCTTTTGACGACATCGCGTTAGCGACTGATCGGCTGACGTGCTCCATTGTATTATTCCCTTATTCTTGTTTGTTGATGTCAGATACCGGCACGAAAGATAGAAAGAAAACTATTGCTGGCCGAGTGAGTCAGCTCGCCTCTACTCAGAGCATGTGGGGCGAAATCTCGCAAACGGAACCCAGGGACGCCGAGTTCAATGCACACTCTTTCCCGTTTTAGAGCGCAGCTCTTAGGCGCCCGTTTCCGGCTTGAGCGGCGTCGCCGTCGGCGTCGGCGTCGCCGTCGCCGTCGCCGTCGGCGTAACCGCGCGGTGCATGATGGGTAAATTTCCCCGCTAAATTTAGCGGAAAATTTTTCCCGCTAAATTTAGCGGAAAATTTTTCCCGCTAAATCTAGCGGAAAAATTTCCCCGCTAAATTTAGCGGAAAAATTTTCCCCGCTAAATCTAGCGGAAAATTTTCCCCGCTAAATCTAGCGGAAAATTTTCCCCGCTAAATCTAGCGGAAAGTTTTCCCCGCTAAATCTAGCGGAAAATTTTCCCCGCTAAATTTAGCGGAAAATTTTCCCCGCTAAATTTAGCGGAAAATTTTTCCCGCTAAATCTAGCGGAAAATTTTCCCCGCTAAATCTAGCGGAAAATTTTCCCCGCTAAATTTAGCTGAAAAATTTCCCCGCTAAATGTAGCGGGAAATATTCCCCGCTAAATTTAGCGAAAAATTTTTCCCTCTAAATTTAGCGGAAAATTTTCCCCGCTAAATCTAGCGGAAAATTTTCCCCGCTAAATTTAGCGGAAAAATTTTCCCCGCTAAATCTAGCGGAAAATTTTCCCCGCTAGATTCAGCGGACCCCCCCCCCCCCCCCGAGGTATAGGCATCGTCATCGTCATTGATGACGTCATCAGTGACGTCATCGGCATCGGCATCGTCACTGATGACGTCATCAGTGACGTCACTGATGACGTCATCGTGGTCACCGAGGTCACTTGACCCACCCCCCAGTACCCTTCCCTCCTCCTCCTCAAGAGCTGCGCTCCAATCCGGCATTACAGGGAGTTGTAAACGGTTTTAATTTTTTATCTGCCTGAGCATCAGAGGGATCGGTGGCCGAGTGGGCTAGTGCACACTAAATTAACTGAATCGTGGTAAAGTATCGCCAAGTTCCCCATATAGTCGCCTTTCCGGCTCATGATATGAGCAATTACTACTTGACATCTGGCTTCTTGGTGAGCCGGGCTGAATTCGCTGGTGACGGATAGCTTTACAGAGACGTTTATTGTAAACTGAAGGTTTGCTATTCACACACCGGCGAAAGAAGTGTACATCTTCGTACCACCACCACATGTGATGTCGGAGCTTACAGGCATTAAAACTAATTTCTCTGCTTTAAATTCGCAAGAACAATACAATATACCAATCTCACTAAGCGTTCGGCACAAGTGTGACGCCGGCATATTTTTAGTTAACAGGAGGCAGACGGCCGTGCACGCGAGGGCCTGTGCCGTGTAGACCCTAGCGAGGTTGTTCAGAAAGACTGAAGTTCCCTCGATGCATTGAGACAGTGGGGGCGTAGCCAAACTTGTTGGTGAGATTGTTTCATTGTAAGAACTGCGTTCAGGTGGACGTGATTTATATATTGATGGCACACACAGTGCTAAAAATGCCTCTATGAGCGAGAAACGCCTTCAGTATGATGATGCTCCATGGGGATCTTGGTGCTGGATTAAAACGACCCTCTCCAAGCTTTGAAGATTTGAAGGGGCCAAAATGGCGATTGCCAAAAGAACGGAGACCGATAAGCCAATCGCCTTGCGAGGTTTTTGTCGTATGTACAGGGCGTCACAAAAAAATGTACACGGTTTTTGTTACCGCAAAAATATACTAGGCGTCCCCGAACGCTCAGTCTCCGCCCAACGGTAGCGCTAGAGGTCACAACCAGATGCCAAAGTTTCAGCCCGATCGGATGGCATATTTAAAAGTTATAAGCGATTTTCTGAAAAGTTCAATGGGAAAATTGCGCCCGACGGAATTTTCGAATACATGGACCAGAAACCGAAAATGGGCAAAAGTGGGCTCCTTTTTCCCATTGAAATTTTCAGTAAATCACTTTTAACTTCTGAATTAGGTATCATATCGGGCTGAAACTATGGTATCTGGTTGTGACCGCTAGCGCTACCTTTGGGTGGAGAATGAGCGCTAGGCGATGCGTAATTTATTTTTGCATAAACAAAAACAACACAGAACAGTATTTTTTGTGACACCCTGTATGTTAGTATCTGATTCTGTTTGGCTAGCAGGCAGGGAAGGCAATGGCGCTACTTTCCCAGGATTCAGTGAATTTAGCGCACACCAGCGCGGAGCACGTGGAGCGCAAGCTCGCACTGCAGAGCCCAAGGATCCGGGGTTCAATCCCCACCCCTGCCCGTTTTGATCTGGATGAGCATTCTACCGGCGTTCGGTCGCGTATCACTACTGTGTGGTGCACTTTTAAGTATCCAGGCTTTCAATTGTGCAGCACTTTCTAAATTGCACATCTACAGCTGAGACACCAGACGCCCACTGAGGCTGTATAAACATGCACACACAATTTTATTTTTGAAGAGAGGCTCTTCAAAAATAAAATTGCCGGGGCGCATTCGTGTATCGCTACTGTGACTGATTAAACACACCATGCTACCAGTACTACTGCACTGTCTAAATTTAGCATCTACACTGGAGATACGAGACGCGCATTGTAGTGTACTAACCATAGCTTTATTACAATAGACGCTAGAGGCTCAAGTGGCGCTAGTGTGCTGTTGCATTTGGAAGCAGACAGCAAACAATGTAGATTTGACTTCCGCCAATTCAGTCTCATGGGAAAACGTAAATGTGCTTTTCCCTCGCGCTCGATTATGAGAGCAAATTCTGCTTAGTGTTGTGACAGAATAAAAAGTTTCGAACGTCTTATAATTGGTTGTACAAAATATCTGTCAATCAGAGCGTTTGTTTTTGTAATTGATTGCGTTGAACACTACGCTAAAATTTCTCAATGCAAATGTATAATGCGTGATTACGTTAGAGACTGCCCTAATGAAAATTCAAGCTTGGTTATTGCTCCCGCATGCCCAGTTTGGCATGCTGGTCATGCTGGTTGATCTGGCCCCAGCATCAAGCTCGGTTATTGCTCCAGCATGCCCAGTTTGGCATGCTGGTCATGTTGGTTGGTCTGGTCCCAGCTTCAAGCTGGTTTATTGCCCCAGAATGCCCAGTATGGCATGCTGGTTAAGCTGGTGGACTTCCCCACGAGTTTGAGAAGTTTCAACCAATACAGAATAAACGAGCCAAACTCTTCAGAAAAGCAAACTCGGCATCCAATTTATTATTTTCGTACTTGAGGCCTGCTCACAAGAGCTCAGATGCTACACATCCTCGGCGCTGACACAGTACATTCCCAACGCACAGACATTAGCTTCGGTGCAAAACAAACAATGTTATTAAAACTAGATTGCTTATCTCTCAACACGAAAAATACTGGACACACGCCAAAAACAGGCAAGAACAATAACAATACTACACGGATGAGGGAAGAGAACCTGGGTCCCGCCAGTGATGGGGGCGAAGCGGCCTCTTGCGTAGTCGGCAGAGGCGAGGAAATCCCTATGGCTTGGATTGCATTGACGATACTCCTCGGCACCACCGTCATTCAAGAGCAAGCACACGTTCGAAGACACGAAGCGATGCCTCAGTCGGGGCGTCCGACGTGTTCCCGCGCTGAACGGACTGCCGCTCGCTGTCTCCACTACGTCCGTGTCACTTCTTTGTCTGGTTCTCGTCTTTTCGCGCTGTTTTTAATTCCGAAGTATGTACCAACTCGCCCAAGCCTCAACTTTAGTCTCCTCAAATCACGCTTCGCTTGCACCGCCGTTCAAGTAGTCTCCAAACAGCGCGCACACAGCTAGCCGTCCCTTCGAAAATCTGCCCAAGATAGCCAAACGTGTCTCAAGTTCCCCGTTCCTACCACTCTCTCTCTTCTCGCACAGAAAGGAAGCTCGCAGCGCGCCTGAAGCGCCCGGTCGTCTACCAAAAACGAGAGGACAGAAAACAGAACGTGGCCTCGCCCCAGCCTAAGCCGACCTTGGCGCGCGCGCGCCCAGCAATGCCAGCTCGACAATCTCTAGCCGACCTTGGCGTGCGCGCTCACAGCAAGACCAGCTTGACAAGCTCGAACCAGCATGAGCCAGCTTCAGCATCAGCTCGAACCAGCTTGACAAGCTTGAACCAGCTTCAGTACTAGCTCGAACCACCTCAAGTACCAGCTTTTCCAGCTGCAGTGCCAACTCGAACCAGCTTGACCACCTCGAACCAGCTTGACAAGCTTGAACCAGCTTCAGTACCAGCTCGAACCAGCTCAAGTACCAGCTTTTCCAGCTGCAGTGCCAGCTCGAACCAGCTTGACCAACTCGAACCAGCTTGACAAGCTTGAACCAGCTTCAGTACCAGCTCGAACCAGCTCAAGTACCAGCTTTCCCAGCTGCTGCGCCAGCTCGAACCAGCTTGAACCAGCCTGACCAGCTCGAACTAGTTTGATTACCACGTAGACCAGCTCGAACCAGCTTGAAAACCAGCTAAACCAGCTTGACCAGCTTGATTTTCTTGCTGTTTTTTTTCAATAGGGTGCGATTATATGGCACGTATTTACGCACATAGTCAATGCTAGGAAGCACACAGAGTTTATCAGCTTGACAAAATACCAAAATGATGCTAATGTATGTCAAATCAAACAATCAAAACAGACAACAAGAACGAAGCATAGAATTATGGAACGAAGAACACGTACTGGATTAGTAACAAACTGCGCATTAGTAACGAACTGCGTTTCCGTCATCTGAATGATATTACAGCTTGAAGAAGCCCTACGCACTTTTTAATTGTTCTTTTAGAGCGCAGTTTTTAGTCGCCCGTTTGCAGGTTGAGGGGTCGGCATCGGCGTAACCACGCGTTGCACTATGGAATGCGGTTACCCTCGTAAGGGTAACCCCCCGTGAGGATTACCCCCAGGGGTTACTGTCATGAGGGTAACCCTCACGGTGGTAAACCTCACGGGGTTACCCTTACGAGGGTAACTCTCACGACGGTTATCCTCACGAGGGTAACCCTCATGGGGGTTACGGTATACCCCCACGGGAAATATGGTAACCCCCGTGAGGGTTACCTTCGTGAGGGTTACCCTCCTGAGGGTAACCCTCGTGAGTGTCACGAGGGTAACGTCGAAACATTACCCTCGTGACGCCACGTGTGACGTTATTATGGGAAACACGTGACCTGTGACGTCACGTGTGACGTCACGTGACGTCCACTCATCAAACATTGCCAATATTGCGCCGCTTAATATAGCGAGGAAGGAGGAGGCGCATACCCTTCCCTCCGTACCCTCCGCTTCTCCTCCTCATGAGCTGCGCTCCAGTTCGGCGTTACAGAGAATTGTAAACGTATTTCATGTTTTTGTTTGAATTCATAGCGTGTATTGACATATCACGCTGTTCAACATAGGCCTGGGCCTCGATTTTTGTTAATTTAAACAACACTCAGTACTAACAAAAAACATTAACTAAATAAATTACACTTTTATCATCTGAATAAAGCTACATAGCACCCATTACGAGTGAAGAAATTACGCCTATTATATTATTCCCTGGCGAAGAGAAAAATATCACGCACGTTTTCCCATAGGAATTCACAGGAAGACTGGAAAAGTAGACAGTTTGCTGTCTGCTTCAATCTGCAACCGGAAGTCCCGTAGACACTAGCGCCAGCTGAGCCTCTAGCGTTTATTGTAATAACTCTATGGTACTAACTTTCTTGTGTCCGAGAAAAACAAAAAAAGTTGAATTATTTACGCTGCGCTTGGCATGATACTTTCAGTATGGCAGTATGCTTTTTTTTTTTTCGTTTCAGTACCCACAGAAGTCACCAACCTCCGTGTCCTGTCCAAAAATTCAAGCTCGGTGTCGGTGGCCTGGAACAGGCCTACTGCGGTGTTCGAAGTCTACAAAGTGATCTTCCACGCGAGCGGAACCAGAATTGGCACATGCCTCAATGAAACCATACTGAACCAAACAGAGACGCAGATAACCTGCGAGGGCCTCGAATCATGCACCACCTTAAACGTTACAGTTTTCGCTCAGAATTCGTCCTCGTCAGCTGAAGTCCCAACCGGAGTTACACTGAGCAACATCCAAGTGCCAGGGAAAGGTAGGGATCCTCCTAATGCTTGGTAAGTAGTGTAAAGGAGAATGAATGGGAGATGGATGGACAGAGGTAAATTGGCACAGTTGTCAATTACATTTAAAGAAAGTACTATTCGGCAAAATTTTTAGCTTGTTCCCGTTCAAAAACATTGCCTTGGACAAAAAGTCCCCGGAGTCGTATCATCAAACATTTCACGCACCCGGTTGTAAGCTCACTTTTTTGTTTCGTGCACCGGAGAAGAGTAACCCCGGAAATTTTGCCTTCATAAACCTGAAAATTTGCTGGGATATAAGGTGCCTTCGAAAACTGTGTAAATAAAAAAAAAAAAAGACCTAGGCTCGAGCAGGCTAGGACACCGCAGTTAGGAAAACGTAAAACGAGAATTTTTTTTAGTGTTTTGTTTAGAACCCAGTATTTTTGGGTTTAATTAAACATTTTGCCAAAATCTTAAAATGGTGCGCAGAAAGCAGGTAACAAATTAGAGGAATGTCCTACGTGATTTCTGCTCGCCCCCGCAGCATCTACCCGGCACCTCAAATAGCCACCTACAGCTGCGCAGGGAGGGGCGAGCTCCGCGTATTTTATTGTCGTTCCTCAGCCAACGAAGTCTGTTGTATTAATTGACAAGGATGCCGAAGAACGAATCAAATAGCGAAAAGTGAAAACCTCATAAGCCGCAGCTTGCTCTTGTTAAGCTGTCACTGACTATGCGGAGCGCAAGTTCGTCTGCCTCTTGTGCTGGGGTTGTGCTGACGTCAGAACGCTGAGCTCTGATGGCTCTGACTGAAGGATAGTGGGTAGACCTGAGAGCAAGCTGCCTTGAGGTCTACCCACTGTCCTTCAATCAGAACCAAACAGAGCTCGGCGTTGTGACATCACCACATGTCCCCAGCAAAAGAAGCAGACGAACTTGCGTTCCGCAAAGATGACAAGTCCGTACGCTGGATTTCTTTACGTCTCCTATGATGAGTGACGCGCATTGACGAGCATTGACGAGTGACTACTCGTAGTGTAGATCAAAGTTTTCATCACGGAAAGTGCTCTCGGTGGCATCCACTGATCTCTATGACAATTGCTGGATCGCGTTTGCCCGCTCCGCGAATGCGGCCACTGGCGGCCATCTTTAGGTAGAGTCATATTACCTCTAGCCAAGGTACAGCTGCTGCAGCCACTATCGCCTATCCATGGCAGACGACTTTTTGGCAGGTGTGGTGGCAGGCTGCCATCAAAATAGCGTTGGTGATATTCCGTGATTGATTGAAATTGTTTGACGAAACATGTTTTTGAAACCCGGCGTGAACGGTAGCCCGGTCTTTGAGGAGCCGGTGAAAGTTTCACGAAATCGCAGCACCGGGGAAAAGCAGCACAGCACGCATCGAAAGTCGCATCGAAAGAAGCATCGAAAGCAGACGCCGGTACGGAGTCTGCTTTTGATGGGAGCTGCGCTGCTTTCCCCTGGTGCTGTGCTTTCGTAGAACTTTCGCCGGGTCCTCAAAGATAAGGCTACCATTCACGCCGGGTTTCAAGACTCTGCTTCGTCGAACAACTTCAATCAAGCACGAAATATCACCCACGGTACAGTGTACTAGATCTACGGCTATTTTATGGTAGCCTGCCGCCATTGCGCTGTCCGCCATATTACTATAATGGCTAGAGATGATATAACTCTACCTAAAGATGGCCGACCGTGGCCGCCTTCTGGTCCATAGGCAGAGCTGGTCAAACGCGATCCAGCAATTGTCATTGAGATCAGTGGTGGCATCTTACCTGTGCGCTCTTGAGACTCATTCGCGCCCTAGCGTTCAACTACGTTTTCTCAGGCTACGTTGTGGAGAGGCCAAATGAAAGACACCGGCTCATCCACACTTCCTATGTCTCATAAAAGTGTACTTAAATATATCCGCCATGCTTCACGCCTAGCACGGGCGCACATGTGACTCGCACTTCCAACTCGACGTAGGACCTCATAAGTCGTAGCTAGGGTTCCGTGTTTTAAGTGTTCATTTTTCTGCCGGTTTGGGAGTGTTTTCTTATTGTCAATTTGCGGTGTCAGGAAAGCATTGAACTCAGGTTCATCTCGGTTTTTCGGGGCCTAATGTCGGCTCACACTAAAATCGCGCCACCCTGGGAAATTAGCGTCATTGCCTTGCCTGTCTGCTAGCCGGACACTAACATATACTAAGATACAGGCGATCAAACCACGTGAGCTGATTGGCTCATTGGCCTCAGTTGCCATGACAATCGCCATTTTGGTACATTCATATAGTCGAAGCTTCGAAAGGGTTATTTTGATCCAGTCGCATTAACATCGCAGTGAAGCCTCATCGTACTCAAAGCCTTGCTCTCTACTATAAGATTCTTTGGCACAGTACATGCAATCAACTTATCAGTCATGCATATCTCCACAGCTCTCTTACTAGTTCTCGCGTATTTCAAGTCAGGAAAATTATTTTTTAATGCCACCAAGCACAGGCGTCGCATGTGGTGGTGGTGAGAAGGTAATAGAGAGGTTTAGAATAGGAGGCCCCAAAGCTTGGGGGCCAAAATAAATAGGGGCTCACTACTGCGCATGCGCTGAACCCGAACTCCGTTTTGGGTTTTGGGCTGGCGCTCACCCCCAACGCGAAATATGAGAAATAGCGTAAAGCGGGCTTCACATGCAGCGATTTTGGCCCAAAAGCGCTGCGATTTCTGCCGTCGCGGCGCTCTGGCCAGCTGTAGCGGCTGAGCGGCACGGTTCCACCAGGTTGGAAATTTTTCGCCTCGGCAGAGCGGCTGCTTGCGCGCTGGCCACTCACGGCGCGGTGGGAGGTCACGTGAAATGAGGAGAAACATTGCGAGAAAGATGCCGTATCGACCTTTTCCGCATACTCTCGCCCTCGACCGCCAAGTAGGCATATCCGGTATGGGCGACGAAAAAATATCAAAACGTTTCAAACTGCAAATAGTAAAAAAATAGAGGGGAGGCAAAACGAGAATATGTGACGGTTACGTTTATGTCCTAAATGCCTTCTATTGGCGTGGCGACGGCAAAACAATGTTTTCGCCCATATTGGAAGTGACGACAATTCAAGATGGTGGCGCCCTTGTGAAAAAGGTCTATAGGACGGTGGCGTTTTCAACGTTCTTGAAGCAGACGACAAGCAGAGAAAGTACGCAAGCGACTGGTTTGCGGTTTCTTTCTTCCGGCGGGTCGAGCTTCTTTGCTTCAGCAGTCGCGCCAGAACTGTTCAGGAGATTATGACCTGACCGGAACTGTTCAGGAGCTAATCGGAAGCGGTTTGTGCGAACGCTAGTGAGAAAGACAAAAGAAGAAAAAGAACTGAACGACATCGACGTGTTTTGTCCAACACAGATCGTGACACAAAGTTATACCCAATTCACACGGCAGCATAAAGGTACCTTTGGCACTGGTTCCTGTAGTAAAGGGAGCTGGATATCGCGATCACGCGACACATAAAAATCCTTTTCGCTAAGGGACGTCCTGTGTTCAACGGAGGTCGCCAAGCTATCTTTACAGCTACATGGAGTAGCGTCGTACCCACGAACTCAAAGTAAAAATCACAGGTACAAAAATATATCTTGCTTAATGCATTATAACAAATTGAATATATATAAGCAGCACATTATGAAATGATTGTGAACACAAAATGTGATGAAGTATTACATTAACGAGGAACGCATACTCCAGGTACCAGGTAGCAGCGGCGGAGCGTGGAAAGCAGACATGTACAAATTACTCAAAAAAGGTAGTTAAGTTCCTGAGTATCGACGCCAAAAGTAATTGGAGTAGAGTAGAAATTACACATTTGTAATAGTGATTGAGTAAACTACTAACTACTGTAAAAAAGTAGCGAGTTACTTTGAAGTTAATTTCGAAGTTACTTTTTTATATTTTTGTGGTAGCAAAATGAACAGCAGTTTTGACTCGTGAAAAACCATGTGAGCCTGAAATAAATGCAGTCATTTTATGACTTGCGTTTTCACCAAAATAGTTTATTCGCTCGCAGAAGCAATTTACTTTAAAAGTTATTGATAGGAGAGTTTTCTCCTTTTCCTCCTAGCGACGTCCCCAGCTAAGCTAAAAAGACGTTCCACCGACGCGCTGGATGGAACGGCAGCGTTGACTTTGAGAAACAGGCTGTGCAGGGTCGGGTAAGCGAGTGTTGGCATCTTAGGTGTCCACGACGAAACATGTGAGGTGTGCCTCGTTTAGGGGGTCGTATAACAAACTCTCCTCCTTTTGTCTTTTTCTTCGCCAAGTTGAGATTGTTATGACTGGACTCTCTTTATTCCCACGACGTTCGGAGAGTACGCTGAGCGAGTGCACCTGACCGTCAAGGGTTCAAGTCTCACGCCACGACGATGAGATTATCCGGACGACTGCGCGTCTCGTTGCAGTGCTAGTGCTACGCTACCGAAAAAAAAAAGTTTTTTCTTTATTTAACAGAAGATGAAACGAAGTATACTTCGCCGCTGACGCCGGGTCCAATAAAAGGAACTCCCAAGGGTGACTCGCAACCCTCGCCGGCGACTACGGTATCCTGACGCGCCTCACACGCCTGACAAGTAAATCGTTTTCAACAAAGAGGAGGTCTCCCTGTCGTGGAAGGTCGGAAGGGCTTGAAGGATTACGTGAACAAGCATTGACGCTGGTACAGTTGCAGCTGGAAGCGGGGATATGCTCCCATGAACGTATTATCCGTGTATGCGTTTCTGTGCGGTGGAGTCCGGCTGTGCAAGCGAGTATTCGCTGACGACGAGGCGACGATGGGAACAGGCGCCCAGCTCCGAGGTCATGCCAGTGGCGCCTCCCGTAGAACCCCCAAACCGCTTGAGTCAGAACTCACAAAAGGCATACAACATGAAAACAACAACAACCTTCGGAGTGCCCCCGTCTTTGCTTGCACGATTGCAGCTGAAGGCGCGGCGCCTGCGTGCATTACCGGATTAGGTCAATACCCGACCAAGGCTTGTTAAGCATCTCGTCCTGCGTTCGTGCGCGTCGGTGTTATGTTTTGGCTGCTCATCGCCACCTTGGCCCAATGACGCCTGTGATGCATTTTCTACGGCTGAGAGGGGGCAGCTTGTTCGGGAAGGCCACTTTATCTGCCGGCGATTTCGAAAGTAGTTAGTAATTTGAGTAGAAGTTACATGAAAAATGTAGTTAAATTAAACTACTAATTACCCAAATAAAGTTGTAATTCAAAGTTACCAAGTTACTCGGAAAAGTAGTTAAACTACAGTAGTTTGAGTAGAGTAGTTGAACTACGTCCAAGTCTGGTGGAAAGCAATGTCTGCTACAAACCCGAACACGATGGACCACTGCAAGCTCGTTTTCGAGGTTGTACTAGACGAGTCGTCCGACGGTCCCGCCCAGGACCCTTCATCCTCGTCGTCGTCCATTTCTTTCAATGGCGTGACTGGCTGAACCATGAGACTCTGATGTGGTTTGTTTCTGCCGGGCACTACTTAGCTACTTCAGTGAGAACTTTTCTGAAAAATGAAGGTGGTAAACAGAAACAGGTCGCCCACCTCGCAATGGAAACTGGTAAACGCAGATGATTTAGGGCAATGTTACTAGAACCACTCAGTTGAGAAACTGCCATAGAGCCTGCTTTAAAAAAGTAGCTTCGATCCGTACTCGAGAACCGAGCTAATGGCGATCGTAACGCCGCCATTTCTCCCGCGGTGTCCACTCTGGGAACTGCACGGCTGGACGTCGGGTCGGTTAAGGGCCTGTGGCGCCATCTCGCAGGGCCATCTCGCAGTAGCTATGTAAAGCAACTTTCATGTTTCAACTCGTCGCGAAAGAATGGCGCTGTTATAGTATTTAGCTCGGTCTCAGTGGACGCCAGCGGCCCGGGTTTCAAGGGTGAGTTTCCGAACTGAGGGTTTTATAGATCGTCTCACCCTAGTATGGACTATTGTTAGCCGCGCGTGTTAAAAGCGCGAGCTAGTCGCTTTGAATGAAGCCGCGGCGGCTGCACGAGCGCTCGTGCAGCAAGTGCTCTAGTCAAGGCAGTCAAGGCTGGCCGCTCGCGCTAGCACAGCCTTCGCGGTTAGTTCATGCTAGGGTGAGACGAAGTATAGTAACGTTGATTTAGGGCCAGCGTGGCCAGACGGGTCAGTCGTTTAAAAGGAAGAATAATTTAGGTGTGCCCCAAAAGCAAACACAAATAATATTTAGGTTTTAAATGTGATATTTTACACACTATAATCAAAAACTGCGCGTCAAACGGATTTCAAGGAATATTTTTTTTTTATCATGAGCTCCTCTCGCAGTTTAGCAGGAATGCAATCGACATCAATTCAAACCGCTCCGTTTATTTACCGTGTGATCAAGAACGCCGTTTACTACAGGTACCTTCATTTAAGAGATCTAAGCTAAAGGAAACTTTACGCTGCCGTGTGAATTGGGTATAAGACAAAATGTATCGCGCCCAGTTCAATGAACGTAAAACGTACTCGTTACTGTAAACGTAGCCTTTATCTTGGACGTGGTAGTCCTGCTTCTACAGTTCTATCAGAGAGCGTGCTCTTCGTCGTCGTCTCCCTGTGTGTGTCTCTCGCGCCCTTTTTGTCCAGTACACCACACTTCTTCTTCAATCACACGAAGTCCGAAAGATAACGCGGGCGCTTCTTTGCACGCTCGGAACGCCGTAATCCACCTCTTTCGAAATCATGGTTCCAGAGTTTCTGGTATGAAAACACATGTTCGCCTTCCATGGATTAACGAGCGGCCATGGCATGCTTTCAAGCGAGATCTCGTGAAAGCGCTCGTGGTGTGCACGCGCGTTCTCTACCCAAAAATCTCGAACCGGTGACTTCGTAAAAAGGTGTATTCTGTTGGAATCGTCGCCTGTCCATTTTGAGACGCAGCGATTCCATCGCTGGAAGTAGTTTGTTCTTCCGATGCCGGATGCGCTGTAGGAGGTAGACCGCACAGGGAAGCCATTCTTGCTGGACGTAGCGACGGTGCCGTTGGCGTGGATAAAGCTGGTGAACTTAATGTTGATTCCCCCTGCCGCGGCTGAGGAAAAACTCGCTGTTGGGGCGAGTTCACTTCTTTCCTGGGCGAATGCTGATCTGACATCCACCGTTGGGGTGAGTTCACGTCTTGCCTAGGCGACTGTTGAGCTGAGGTGCGCCGCTGAGGCATGTTTAGCTCTGATGAACTCGGCGGTAAAGAAGGTAGGGCAGGCGCTAGCAACGGCGCTCGGCCGAATTCGACATCGCCTGACTCACCCACAGTAGCTGAAGTACGGGCGCGTAGTTGGTCTATGTGACGACGCCAGAATTGTCCTTGATTTGTCTGCACAATGTACGATTTCGGACCTGTTCCAGCTTCTATATTGCCAGGTACCCAAGCAGGCCCAGATGCATAGTTTCGGGCGTACACCTCATCACCTGGGTTAAAACTCCTCAATTTTTCAGCCAACGGTTGGTTCCTGTAAGCTTCTTCACTTCGTGCGTTGATATCGGCATCCAGGTCTGGATGCAGTCGATTTAGCGCCGTCGTGATCTGTCGTCCCATGAGAAGCTCTGCCGGAGTTTTCTCGGTCGCAGAGTGGGGAGTGGAGTGCTGCGCGAACAGCATTCTCGCCAGACGGAGCGACCAATCGCTGGAGTCCATACGAAGAAGGTTCTCTTTAGCCGTCTGTACCATTCGTTCGGCCTGTCCATTGGAACTCGGGTGATATGGCGCGACACGAACATGTCGGATTTAATTTTGGGAGCAAAACTGCTCGAATTCTGCTGAAGTAGAAGACGCTCCGTTATCCGACACGATGACGTCGGGAAGCCCATGAGTGGCAAACAAAGCACGAAGGTGGCATACCGTGCAGGATTTTGTCATTGAGGTCACTTGAATTACCTCCAGCCACTTTGAGTAGCTGTCTACGACAATGAGGAATGTTTTGTTATGCATAGGGCCAGCAAAATCTATATGAATTCGAGACCACGGTTTGCTCGTGCGTTCCCAAGGAATCGTAGGGCTCCTCGCGGGAGCATGACGCGACTCTTGGCAAGCAAGGCATTGCCTGACCGTTTCTTCGATCTCAGAGTCCAGTTTGGGCCACCACACATAACTACGAGCCAAGCCCTTCATTCGCACGATACCTGGGTGGCTGTTGTGGAGCAGCGTTAATGTTTCTTTCCTACAGGAAGGCGGCACAACCACCCGACTACCCCAGAGCAGACAGTTTTTGTGAGCAAAAAGCGCCGAAAAAATACAGGGACACAGACGAAGGGGAACAGGACAAGGCGCACTCTCAACTGAAGTTTATTGAAAATTCACACGTTATATAGCCACAAAAAACCCCTTTACCCTATCTGCTCAGCCCGCGTTTCAAAAATTCAAACTCATTCGTAGATAAGGATAGGGATGTGTCACTTATACACTTCTTCTCCCTGGTCCTAATTTCAAACGCCTCGTGTAATTCCCGCGACACTTTATCTTTGTACCTTGCCAAAATCTTCGTGAGCTGATAACTCGTGCCGCCTTTGAACGAAAGGCCGAAAACACTCCTCCGGTGGCAGTTCTGACCATCCATTCAATACGCATGATAAGACCCTAGATAATACAGGATCACGGCGGGTCCCATCGGCGATTCCTTTCGCGTTGAGTGGAGGGTTTGGTGTCGCCTCTAAGAGTATGCAGTTCATGGGTGTACCACAGATCTCGCCAGTCGAGGTCGTCAGTGGTACGCGACTAAGTCCATCTGCGTTAGTCAACTCTTTTCCTGAACGATAAACCAGTTCGTAGTCATAGGCCGACAATATAAGGCTCCATCGCAGCATCCGTGGAGACATGACTTGTGGCATAGGTTTGCTGTGATGCATCAGGCCCAGCAAAGGCTTGTGGTCAGTGTATATCAAGAAATGACAGCCATACAGAAACTGGTGAAATTTATTGACGCCTGTGACAATAGCCAGAGCTTCCTTGTCAATTTGAGCATACTTTTGCTCGGTAGAAGTTAGTGTTCTTGAGGAGTAGGCCACAGGTGCTTCTCGTCCACCTGGCATGGTGTGGCTAAGGACAGAGCCTACACCATAAGGAGAAGCGTCACAGGACAGTGAAAGAGGCAGGCTTTGGTCGTAGTGCACCAGTAAGCTGTCGCTCTGGAGAAGTTGTTTTGCCCGTAAATAGGCTTCGTCATGGGCCTTGTTCCACTGCCATCTTGCCCCGTTGGCGAGCAGTTTGTGCAGCGGCTCCAGCACAGTCACCCGATCTCGTAGGAAACTTCCGTAGAAGTTTAGGATTCCTAAAAACGCACGCAACTCTGTGACATTCCGTGGCGCTGGAGCGTCGCGAATAGCTTCTACCTTTTCTTTGGTTGGCCGAATACCAGTCGAGTCTATATGATAGCCTAGGTAGGTGATGCCGGCTGAGGAGAAAACGCACTTTTCCTTCTGTAAGCGGAGTCCGGCCTCTGACATGCAGTTGTCGCAATACTTCTTTCAGACGCTCATCATGTTCTGTACTTGTTTTTCCCGTAATAAGGATGTCATCCAGGTAAGGAATCACACCTCTGATCCCTGACAGCAGCGTGTCGATAAAGCGTTGAAAAATGGCAACTGCAGAAGTTACCCCAAAAGCTAGCCGCCGCACGCGGTACAGGCCTCTATGCGTGTTTATGGTCATCAGATCCGCAGCTGCATCATCCACCCGGAGTTGTTTATACGCCTGAGCTAAATCAAATGTTGTAAAAAACACGCCTCCAGATAAAGTGGATCGAATGTCATTGATCGTCGGAAGCGGGTACGTCTCATTTATCACAAACGGGTTGATAGTGCTACGGTAGTCACCGCAGAGGCGAAGCTTGCCGTTTCTTTTTAGGATTGGCACAATGGGTGTGGCCCATTGACTATGTCGAACAGGCTCCAGTATCTTCTGATTCACTAGGTTTTCCAACTCCTCTTTGATGGCGGGCCGAAGAGCGAACGGAACGGGCCGACTCTTAAGAAACTTCGGCGTAGCATTTATTGCGATGGGTATTGATATAGGCTCACCGCGGTGTGCTCCTAAGCCTCCCGCGAAAACGTCGGGGTAAAGTCCAGACAAATTGAAACTGCGTACAGAGTTGACTCCTGTGACATCAATGCCCAGACTTTCAAACCAATCACGTCCAAGGAGGCTGGCCTGACCCCCACTGGCCACAATAAGTGAAAGTGTGTGGGTGTGGCCTCGAAATCCTACTTCGACTTCTATTTTTCCCAGTACGGTGAGACACTGCTGTGTCCAGGTTTTAAAGGGATTGTCCGGTCGAAACCGGAAGTACTTAAGTTCTTGCGCTCGTTACGTCGAGGGAGCCCTCATGTAGACAAACGTCATTTTTATTTTGATATATGATTTCCCGTTATTAATTAAACCTTTCATGAGCCTATGTACGAAACTGCACCACCAATTTCGCCAGTGTCAATGACTGACATCCGTAGGTGCTGCGTGACGTCACAAAACGCAAAAGCTTGTCGGATGGTAGAGATACCAAGCGTTGGTCGATGGATGTCTTGTATTTTGTTTCGAATTATATAGTCTCCTAGGCTGTACCCTACTTAAATACGGTTCTTTTAATGCAGTTCCCAAGCATTTGCAAAAAAAGTCACGCCTTTTAGCAGGAAATTACTCGAAAACAGCCATAAGCTTCGAGCAAACGTATGCCGTTTCGCGAAAACACAACTGCGACGGCCACCGATCGAACTAGGGGCGCTTGCAAAGCAAAGGATGCAGATTTCGCCTCTGAAGCGGCACTATAAGTACACGAAGCGGCATCTGGTTACATACACATGTCAGCGGATCTACTGGATCGGTGATGAGGCTGCGGGTCGTTCCCTCAGAGGCGATGTCCGCGGGTCGAAGACAAACGGCGAATCGTTCAAATGCATGTCGTCACTTGACTTGGACGAGCTTGGTGAATCGTAGTCACGCCTCATTTTCACACGCGGGTCAAACAGAATCGGGCTGCACGCGTGCTAAAAACAACTTCTGGTATCGTTTCCAGATGGCCTAGCTGTTGGTTTCGGTTTCGCTGCATAATCAAATTGATTGATCCGATTTGGGCGAGAAGTGGATGGACGTAGTTTAATATCGTTGGCACAGCATCACACCTCAGCTTAAGAGCCTTCTGTCCGCTTCGAGCTCAGCTCGTAGCTCTCCTCTTTGAGATGATTGCTGCATAAACGGGATCTAGATCTTGATGGGCACCTGGTACCTACTCACAACGACGGTCCACTTCACTCGTCACTTCACGTCTCGCGGAAAAGTGTGGAACGTCGTGTCTTGGCTCGCATGTGCTGCCCGGTGGTTGTGGCACACAACCGCGCAACAAAAATCTCACCCAACTACGAAACAAGTCGAGCACAACAACAAAAACTAAGCATGCTGAGGCAGGCAAAAATGCTCGCTTTGTGTTTTGTGACGTCAGAGCTTCAATGTTGCCAACGAAATCTGCGTTTACGCTAGAATGCGATTGGAGCAGCATAAATTCAATTACTCACGCAGAGGGGCATATAAAATTCAGATATTGCACGTACGATCCGTCTCGAGGCAATAACAATGATATTCAATTGTTTTCTCAAATACAAAATTTGACCGGACAATCCCTTTAAGCAGATGGTTATCTTTTGTCAACGCCGGAGGTGCCCTTGCTCCGATTGTCCTGTAAGTGGCTTCACTGATAATAGATACGGCATCTCCACAGTCCACTTCCATGGCAAGTGGAACTCCGTTGAGAGTAAAGGTACATTTAAGGTACGTTTATACTCCAACGTAACGTCGACGGGCGCGGCGTAGCGCAGCGCGCACAGATACTGATTGGTCGCAGATATCGAGTTCCTGGTTGCCGGCCAATGAAAGGTGCGCGTTCTGCGCTACGCTGCGTTCACTGCGCTCAACGTTGGAGTATAAACAGCCCTTTATACTCCAACGTAACGTCGTCGGGCGCCGCGTAGCGCAGCGCGCGCAGGTACTTATTGGTTGCAGATATCGAGTTCCTGGTTGCCGGCCAATAAAAGGCGCGCGTTCTGCGCTACGCTGCGTTCAGTGCGCTCAACGTCGGAGTATAAACAGCCCTTAACCGTCACCATGTACGGCGACACAGTTTTATTTTCCACTGCATACACGTCAAAACGCGATGGGGACATGTCGGCTTGGCCTCCTTGCACCACGTGTTTAGCATAAGATTCGTTCGACCTTGCCTGTAGCCGTTGCTCTTTTTACTTGGCCATGCAGACCTTCTCAATGTGGCCCAGCTTCTTACAGTAACGATAAAGCATGCTTTTGCATCGACATTTCGACGGTGAGTGCTGACCCCCACAGCGAAAACAAGATCTTGATGGCGTAGGTCTCTGAGGAGAGCCGCGCTGAACTGCGTTTACGATGGAAGAGTCGGAACCTGGTGCTTCAGCGTCTGTGCAAGGCTGCACTCCGGGCTGCGCTGATCTTGATTGTAGCTCTAGTGTTCCTCGCGAGGCAGCCTCGGCAGCGGTAGCCAGCTCGAGAGCTGTTTGCAGATCCAAGTTTCTAGTAGACAGAAGCTTGTCCTGTAGCTTGGTGTCCCTCACACCACAAACAATCTGGTCGCAGATCATCTCGTTGAGCATAGCACCATACTCGCAGGTCTCGCCCAAGCGACGGAGTGCACTCACGTAGGCAGCAATGGTCTCGCTCTCATGTTGTTCTCGCTTGTGGAAACGGAAGCGTTGCAAGGTCTTCAGTGGTTTTGGGCAGTAATAATTTTTCATCCGCTCGAGGATGATCTCGTAGTCAGTTGCCGACGGTAGGGCTGGTGAACAGAGGTCTCGCATTACCGAGTATGCCGCTGGTCCGCATTTTCCAATCAGCACTGCTCGCCGTAAGTCTGGTTCCTCTACACCGTGAATGACGAAGAGGCTGTTTAGGCGTTCGATGTACTCGATCGAAGCGTTTGGTGCTGTAGACTCGAACTTCTCGATGTTCACTTTGTGAGCCGTGGCCGTGCCGTAGGTCCTTCAGTCTCGTCGCCAGTAAAACGTACTCGTTACTGTAAACGTAGCCTTTATCTTGGACGTGGTAGTCCTGCTTCTACAGTTCTATCAGAGAGCGTGCTCTTCGTCGTCGTCTCCCTGTGTGTGTCTCTCGCGCCCTTTTGTCCAGTACACCACAGAACTGCTTATCATTGAGGTGTCGAAGCGTCAGGTTCTTTGGGACGCGAAGCTCAAAGAATTTAGGAACAATGGCACCAAACATAAACTCTGGGGAGAGGTGACTGAGGACGTAAAAGTGATCGACAAGGCCGGTATGAAACCACCGCATTACTACGGGTTTTAACGCCGTCCAGGAGGTTCGGGTCGGCCATATCTGTTGGAGTCTGTTACATCCGAGGAAGGCGCTGCTCGTGATGCTGCCGAGGATGACCCGAGCTTTCATCCTCCGCGACAACGAAGTTAAAAAAAATAAGAACAAAGTTTATTTAGTATTTTGAACGTTTTTTTGTTTTGTTTTATTCAAGGTGAAAGTAAAGGGGAAACTGAAAACTAAGTAAGTTTAGAAAGAGTTATATGCGTAAAGACAGGGGACGGGACGTGAAAGATGTGTTGTCCCGTCCTTCGTCTTTACGTATATAACTCTTTCTAAACTTACATCATTACCAACACGCTCACTAGCAAGTTGAAAAACTAAGGCATTAAAATTGTTGTTAGAAGCCACTGTAACCGAATCAAAATGAGCTGTTGGGCTAGTAGGTTTTGCATATTTACAATGTGGCGCAAAGACAACACAGGAAGGAGACAGAGACAGGAATTTACGCTACCCACAACTAGGTATTTACTGTATGTATCGGAAAGAGGTAAACGAAGTGACAAATGCGATGAAACTCAGAAACTGAAGAAAATGTCGAAAAAGCAATCTACACTAATAATCGTGAAAGAGGCGAACGAAGTGACAAATGCGATGAAATTCAGAAAAAAAAAAGAAGAAGACACTTCGATCTACACTGATGATTGACTTAAATTACACCTTCAAAGAATAAAAAGTGATTTCAGTTACCCGCTAGACTTAAGAAAAAATGCCTGCATATTGCTGCTGTTTTAGAGACAGTGCGACAGAGGGCGGGCTTACGCACTTGGTTCCGTGAGTCATGCTATACTCCGTTTCACCTTACGTTGTACTGCAGCGAAGGCTAGAAGCGCGAGCTCATAGCTTTGGCAGAAGCCCTTAATGCACGAGAGCTTGTGCCGCCGAGATCTGCCCCAGAGCAAGGAGCTCGCTCTTGTAGCGTTTCCTGCGATACATCATAAGGTGAAATAGAGTATAGCTATTGCCTGATAGATATCTCTTGCCCTCTTGCTGTGAATGTGCTTGAGGTCTCTAGTTTGATTGAACACTGGGGTGCAGGCACAGTGAACGTTACTGGAGCAAGCCGAGTTTCACAGCTCCACCTGCGACGTGGTTTCAGTGGCAGTCACAAGAACTAGCAGCGTTGTAGTCGACTCTTACTTCCGGATTTTCTAGCCAACCAAGTTTGAATAGCAATACTTGAGCTTGGGCGAGTTGGTGATTCATACTAACACTTCACAGCGTAAGGAAAAAGACGCACGGAATAATGAATTTCAAACACTCAAAGAAAGAACTCTCACACTGCGCTGACTCTCAACTCTGTGGTGTATTACACTTCAACATCTTTTTTTGGTATTATACACATGAAAGAAAAAAAATGGAAAATAAGAAAAATAAAAGGAAGCTCTCAACGCGGAGGTAGGAGACGACGCGCGAGACAGGGAAGTAAGATCCTACTGCAGCGCCGCTAGTTGTCGTGACCGCCACCTGGGCCACTCGCCTCCGCAGGCGAGAATAGGGAGCTGCGAAACTGAGCTTGCTCTAGTAACGTTGGGCACAGTCTCTGACATAGATGGTGAGATCCTCTGATGCTGATGATTGAAGAGCTAAGGCATTCTCTCGGATTCGCACATTGACACAGCTACCTGTTTTTTCAACGTACACTCTCCCACAGGAGCACGGAATTTCGTAGACCACGTTGACGTCGCAATACACATACTTATGTTTATGATGGACAGTGCACGTATAGACTATGAGTTTTTGAGGCCTATTGATTTTTGGACAAAGCCTCTTAAGTTTATCCGGGGCTGAGAGTACCACTGGTATCTCATATCTTGTAGCTATCCGCTTCAAGTTATGCGATATTTTGTGGATGTAAGGAACCACTGATGGCCGTGTTCTTCTCTCAGAACTTCTTGATCTTCTTTCATTGGGAAGTTGCCAAGCTCTCTGTAACCTGAAACAACAAGGAATTTGGATAACCTGTATCTTGTAGTCTGAGAACTTGTGAATCAAAGTTCTTCTTGGCTGCAGGCTTGCAGGACTTTTGCAAGGCGGCTTTTAGAGAGCTCTGCACAATTCCTCGTCCATCGCATGAGTTTCATCGGATTTGTCACTTCGTTTACCTCTTTCACGATACATACAGTAAATACCTTGTTGTGTAAAAGCTTGGTCTGCTGGGCAAGTTGGCAATGGACATTCATATTAAAATTCACATTGTGATTAGCGTTCTTTCCTATCCCTGTCTCCTTTCCTGTGTTGTCTTTGCGCTACATTGTAAATACGCTGTAACCGACTCTGCACATCTGCTTGCTGTAGGCAACATTGGCCATTTCAAAGGCAGAAAACGCTCATGTGAAATAAAATGTGGCATTACTCAGGATTTAAAACATATAATGACAGAGTGCCCTAACTACGCAGATGAACGACTTCAATTGCGCGCACAGCTCAACTTATCCCCTGGAACTTCCCTCACAATGAAAATGATACTAGGTCCCTCAGAAAATGAGGCTTTTGCCGCAAGAGCCTCGTCAGGTTCCTGGACAAGAGACTTTAAAACTGCACAAGCTCTAATCTTCCTACTATTTTTTTTTTCTGTGTGTGTGTGATACTTTATTTCTTTAACTGTCGTATCCCTCATTCCCCCTCCCTACTCAGAGTAGCCAGTCAGGAGATAACTCCCGGCTAATTTCTCTGACTTCCTTTGCCCTGTCAATAAAAAAAAAAAAAAAATACCTCGCGATCCGTGCCGCCGCGCCGCCTTTGGCAGCAATGTCGGCCGCGGAATCGCTGCATGTGAAACCCGCTTGGTACGTTTACACCCGAGAAGAAATCCGCTTCCGCGGGAGCGGATTCGCTCCCGGTGGCGACGGCAGCGGGCGGGTTGTGTTTAGACCATGGAGAATAGGAGACTAGGAGAGGGCATGACGTCAGCCACGTAGCCTCCACAAGCCAAGCTCCCTTGACGCCTCGCCTCTTTCTCATTTTCCTCCTTACCCTCCTCACTTATCAAGCCCACGTGACCACATCACGTGACTGTAGTGTGGTTGACGGTTGCGGGTAATAGGGAGAATGGTGGTTTCTATTCATCAGTCATCAGAACTGGAAACTGTGCGTGTCGCCCGCGCCCAGCCGACCGATTCTACGCTTGCTGCGCCTCGTTATGTACCCTCAGCTATGAAGCAAATGCATTATGCTTTATACAGACCGTTACCATCCTGGCCCGTCACGATCATTCCTCTGACTACGATGAACGCCTGCGGACTTTTGGCTGGCACCGCCTGAGCCACCGACGAACAGTGGCGCGTGTCCGACACGTTGCTATTGCCGCTGGCCCCTCGCTGGCCGGCTCCTACCTAGCATCGGTCCCCCGTATCTCTAGCCGGACAGGCTGTCCTATTTCTCTCCGCACCTGCACCCGGCGACACGAAGCTTCACTGTTCCCCTCCGTGGTGAGCTCGTACCTGTCTTTACGGAGCGCAGGCCGGGCTTTCGTTTTCTGAACCGCCCGCCTCAAACGCTTGCCAGCGCTTGCTTACTTCACGTCTTCACGCCTTTGATCTGATAAAACCTACCGGACGGAGCTGCTTGCTTCACGTCTAACCTTCGATCTAATAAAACCTACTGGACGGAGCGCGCGTAAGCCTGCAAGGAATCCTTCTACAATCAACCATCCATCTCACACGTGACATGTCACGCGCACCAATCGCAAGAGAGATCTACGGTCACGTTGGCCGCAACATCGTTTAAACTTTTTATGACTAGGCTTCACCAATATTGCAACGTGCCCTCTCCTAGTACTTTTAACCTCCTTGGTTTAGACCTATTTCCTTCGAGCGGTGGCGGCGCCTTCTGCGGCAGCTATTCTCGTAGCATCCCGTCAGATATGACGAGAGGGCGCGAGAGTTCCCACCTCCGCTGTCTCTCCCGGGCGTGGCTGCTCCCCAGTCTCGCTGTTTTCAGCTCGACAAGTAGGCGTGAGCTTACATTGACTCTGCATCCCAATCGAAAAAAAAAGCAACAGCGCGAAGCTGATGGATGATTACGTAGACGAAGACGCCATTGCAAAAACCATATAGGAAGATGCGTACTCGTGACGTAGACAGCGTCGCGCTGTGCAAGAATGTGAATTCGGGTCAGCGAAGCGCCTCGTCAAGGTGCAGAAATAGGTCCGGAGCTATGCGGCTCGCCGCCACGTTTTCCGTTCAGCGTTTCGCCCCAGCAGCAAAAGCAGGGCGGATTCGCTAGCGGATCCGCAACTGTAAACGTGCCATTGCCCCAATTTGGTTGGAGCCGGGTTGCGTCGGCAAACATGGCAGTGCCCTTTCCGCTCGCTTCGGAGCAAATTCGTCATGGTCGCTGCAGTATTAGCCAATTTCATTGCCAATGAACGGTGCAACCGGCTTTCGCTTTGCTTTATCTCGCTCAAGTCACAAAGAATGAGCGGTGGGTTAGATTACAGTAGAACGCGATTTATTAGCGAAAAACATTATCAGGGAGTGGGATTGGGGAGGGCAGCGTTGACTGAATTAGAGGTCTGAGTGCTGGCATATTAATAAAAGTCAGGTTAGATGAAAGAGTCTACTTTGGCCTCATGGACGAAGTCCAGCAGGCTTCGTAGAATCTTTCGTTGTCGATCATCATTTTCAGGAGGGTGAGTCCAGCCTTCAAGTGAATCAACGTCTTGGGGTCTATATATTGTTCTTGTGTCTTGATATTTGGGACATTCCCAGATCAAGTGTCGGATTTCTGCTTTGACACGCATGTCGCAGTGGGAGCAGAGAGCTGATCTTCTATCCTTGCTCCACAAGGCGAGGCGGGCCGCGGATGGGTTGGCGTCTATTCTTACTCGTGTGAGCAGCACTTGCCTTCTGCGACCGAACCCCTTGGAAAGGAGTCCGGGAAGATCCGGTTCGAATAGGCGCTCGTCTACTCTCGCTTTTATGTCTTCTTTGATCCTCGCCCTCTTCTCAGCCGGGTCACCTGATGTTCCCAGTCGACGGGCGACAGAGCCCGCTCCTCAGAGCGAGTTGTCCGGTCGTACCGGTGATCGATGCGGGGATGTGGCGGCTCATCGTCTCGTTGCCCGGGAAGAGCTAGAAGAGACGCGCGGGCGAGATTGTGAGCCGCTTCGTTTCCGGGAATACCATTATAGCCTGGAACCCATTCAATGTTTGTTGTGACTCCTCTTTGCGAACCAAGTTCTGAGACGAGTTTCTTAATTTGCCACACTTGGATGCTGGGACTGTTGTGGGTGCGGCACTCCTTGATTGCCTCCTGAGAATCTCTAAATATTCGAAGATGCTCAGAAAGGGGGCCAAAGTGCACACTGGTGATCTCGAGTGCCAGCCGAATGGCAGCTAGCTCCCCGCCCTTGGTCGACACTCCAGGTGGAAGTGCTTCGGCTGCTTCCAACTCCAAGTCAGGGAAAACTACGGCGGCAGATTTTCGGGTGATGGGACCTTCTAGCAAGGCCGTGTCCGTGTATGCGGCCAGTGTCGATCCACAGTGTTGTCAGCTCTCCACCACCTCGATGTGCGCTTTTACCCGTCTTTCTTGCTGTTTGGAGTCCTTCTTGCGGAACTGTGGTTTGCTGCTGATGATCACCGGAAGGTCCTTCCACGGTGGAATCAGCTCCGATAGTTCGGGAAGATGTGGAGGTGTGACCCCGCGAAGGCTCTGGATGGCCCTGCCTTGCGGGGATCGCCCCATTTTAAAGATCGTCCATGATTCTGGCCTTTCCTAAGCCTAAAGAGACGCGGTAACCGTTGACGTGGCAACGTATAGCTATTCCGCGGCTCCGATTGGATTCCGTTCGTGGCACGATACCGGCAGCTTGAAAACAAATATTTCAAGGCTCAAAAGTCGCTCCACCTCATATCTAAATAGAGCAGCTGCTCGCAGAGTACGCTCGCTCGTTTTCGTCTAAGTCTCAGCATAGTTGAAGGCCTGAATTTTCGGCCACAGACGGTCAAAGCGCACACGAATGCCCAAAAAAATCTGAGCGCCAAGTTAGAGCGCTACGGATTGGATTGTTTTGGCTGAATACAGCGAACAACATTTATACTGATTTTAGATTGTGTCTTGTTTTAGCCGGATTGATTGGGAACAAAAAGTACTTGCTAAGGCCATATGTTCTACGTTCTTAAACATTTTGGTTTTTGAATATTACGCTCATTAGCCGCATTGCTGCTGCAAGCGGGAAACGTAAGCGCGCTGCGCTGCGTTGCAAAACCCCTTCCCTATACTATAAGCCGTGGACGCCAGCCTTGTTGGGTTTGGGTCCCCCAATTTCCTTGTGGAACTCAAACGTCGGTCCCCCTATTCTAAAACTCTCTAATATCTTGTTTCGCCAGATTGTGGATAGCAAAATATCCGTATTAAAGAAATGTCTTTATAAAGCAACCTGTCACCGGAAATTTGTATTGGCTCACCAAGAATAGAGGAGTCAAGGAGAAAGTGGATGGTAATTCCAAGAACCGAAATGGCGACCATGAGAGAGTTTGGCGATACTTTTCAAGAATTCAATGACTTTAGTTCGCACGTTTGCGACAGTTCCGTTCGCAACAACCAAAGCTACAGAAACGACCAGAACACCGGATGAACCGTGACTCATGATAGCTTCGAGAAGCTGCCTCTGGCATCGCTTCCCACGCTGCAAACGTCGAAAGCTTGTCCCAGTCACTTCATAGCCGCTTTCGTCTCGGTTGCTGCGAGCGTAGCCGACACACGTTTGCAAACTTGCCATTATGTACATCCTCCAGGGAACATGCAAATGCAAGAAACAAGGTCAGGTGTGTGGTTCCCTACAAAATATGCATCCTTGCGGACAATTGTTTGGGTGTAGTGTTTCGAATGAACACGTAAAGATTGTTTTCCACCAAAGCGTCAGTTTCCTTTATTCAACGAAAAATACAATCCTGTATTTCTTAAATTTAAACTCATTTTGACACACATAAAAAATGTCTTTGGTTAATTTTTGTTGTTTATCGGAATTCACCGGGAAAACAAAACAAAAAAAACAGAAACCTGCTCTTTTACTTAAAACGTATTGAAATGAAGACT
>JABSTQ010001998.1:0-12720 GCA_013358835.2 Ixodes persulcatus
AATTGGGGCCAGGAAAACTTTCATGGGTTTTTATCACACCCGGAAACCTTTGATTGAATGAATATAAAAAAGGTAGATCTTAAAGAGATACCACAACGAAATTTCGGCGCTTATTGTTTGGTCTGTAGTTGTTCAAAGGAGCAGTATCACATCGGACACACCAATATCTTTTAAAAAAAGACAGAAAAAGAAATTTTAAAACAAATTAAATGATTAGCAAAGCGCACCTGGTGGATGTCGCTAAAGCCTCGTTTGTAATGTCCGTCTAGGAACCTTGACAGGTAGTGACGATAACTGTCTCGCCTTGAACTATACACCTTTTCCGCAAGGGCGCAGCCATCTTGAATGTCGTCACTTCTGGTATGCGGTAAAACATCGTTTTGATCTCTCCACGCCGCTGGAAGTTGTTTACGAAAAATGCGTGATTGTCACACATTCTTGTATTTCCTCACCTATAATTTCTCGCATATTCCAGGTTCAAATGTTTTATTATTATTTTTTTTTCGTCTCGCATATTAGATACGGAATCCAAGCGGCTGAGTACGACAGGGAACAAAAAACATCTATACATCCTTTGAACCTGACGTCATACCGACAGCTCTACGGCCAGCAGAAGAGCGGAGGGGAAGGCGGAGCTCCCCACTCAACGGCACTCTCTTATGTGTGTCCCAGACGTCGCAGTTCTCCGCTTGCAAGATTATTGAAGATAAACTTGTCACTCAAAGTTCACACAAAAGCAGCTTGCTTCGACCGCTTCGGTGGCTGGAACGTGCATCCTTACGATGTCAGCCTCGCCGCAGCCTTGCTCATCCCGAGACAGACTACGTCACGATTGGGCCGGATGGGACGTGCTCTCGGCTGGCTGCTCTACGAGCGCTTGCCAGAGTCGGCCGTTTGTAACGAAAGCTACAGCCATCAGGCTCAAAATACAAACGTGCGATTGTCATTTACGGATACTATGGATCATATAAAGAGACTATTTCTGAACACGATGGGTATATTTTAAATTTCGTGGAAGTATCTCTTAAAATTAATTGAGGTCGGGTCATCTAAATTACATCGGTGTACTCATTCACAGAGTTTATTATCGCAGGCAGTGAAATTGGGTGTTTTAAGGTCACAAGTTCCTAGAGCTTCGGACAACCAGTTACTAAGAAACACCGTCAAATATGTATGTGTGTTATTTTCGTGGATCCATAGAAAAATGTAAGCACCAATAGGCACCATAGACCATTCGGCGTTAGTTGTCGTTTTATCTCAGGCATTTTGAATTTAAAGAATCATGCAGCCCGGTATTGGAACGTATAGGACAAGCGTTTCACAACACGCGACCCCCGGGTCGCATGCCGCCCACGACTGTCTGGGTCGCGGCCCGCGAGAATTCTGCGGCTGCGAGCCACCGTCCCCAATCTCGAGCGCCACATGCGCAGTAAATATTGGTGCGATACTGCCAGTGTTGGAGCTAAGGCGCTACAAGTAACGGTTTTTACCGGTAAGGCGTCACTCGCTTCAGTTATGTAGTAAGGTGCTCCTTACATTTTTAAAAGAGTGGCCGATCACGTACACTACTTACGTCACACATTTCGAGTAACGGGTAACTTAGTTAAGTTACTCTTTACATCCTCCCGAGACTTAAAAAAAAAAATAAATACGCTTCAACTTTTTCGTGTTTCTAGCTCCCAAGTCGTGAATTCTGGCACTCTTCCCACATAGCTTCACAATTTTGCATTTCTTTTTCCAGGTAGATCTCTAAAAAAGACGAGGTAATTTTGTTAAATTTCTGCATGACTATAACGTTTCTCGAAATGTGGCGCGCTTATGCAACCTGTAAGTGAAAACAGTAAACATTTTATTCATAAATGAAAATGAACGCAGAACTAACGAGTGTCATTTTTTATCGGTAACGGTAAAGGCAACGCGTTTCTTTATTTTGACGTGACGTAGGTCTGTAACGCGTACCTTACATTGCAAGTAACGAGTAACGTATTTCGTTACTTATTTTCGGTAAGGCATACAAACAGAGCCCATTGATTTTCATTCGAACGTCGCTCTACTATTACAACTCTTCCAATATAATTGGCACTGTTCGTTTGTCTTCAAATTGAAGACTAAATACACAAGTTTCTTTTTTTATATATTACTGCTCTGACAATCGCCACGAAAGCAAGAAACTGCCTTATGAAGGGACTTTGTTTTTCGAGGCATGTTGAGCTTGCTTAATTTCCAATTGAATAGCGGGACATGGAGAGCACAGCGTACTTGATATCTTGCTTTACTAAAAATGACAGCGTGTTGGCGCGGGGCGGTGAAATTTTAGAAATTTTTATCACAGAATGTACAAATGGGCCCAAAGTAGTCGTATGAACAAATCAAGGCTAAAGGTGCCACTGATCAAACGGAGAGTTTACAAAATCCAGGGAGCACGTGGTCCATTCTCTGGGAAATATCTGGTGTGTCGCAGAGAGACTCGGGTGATTGGAAACGTAAAAACTAGAGCCCGAAATAACGAGCTGTCCGCACCAATCTCGCCTCGTGCTTCTAACGAGACACCTCAGCGCCCTGACAGAACACCGTGAGTTATATAAGTAGGCGTAAACCCCGTGAGACTCTAGAGACACAACATTTGTAAGTCTGGCCACGTAATCGATTGTATGATGCACAATCCAATTTAATTGTATTTCTTTCTTGTAATGAACATGGTTTATGATTAGAAAAAGCGCGGCAGTTGATGTAAATTTATAAACTTGTTTAACACAGCTCTTAGGCACCCGTTCGCGTTATTTGCGTCGTCGGCGTCGCCGTCGGCAAAATCGGAGGAGGAGGAGGAGGGATGGGTCCTGCGTACCCACCCTCCTCCTATTTATATAAATATTATTATAATAAATAACTAATTTTTACATTTTTATTTATGTATCTGAATATGATATATGAATAATATATATATAAATATATATATATATAATTTATATTATGCACGCATGAGTACGAGGTCTATATTTGTACATATAGAAATTTATTCGTTCAATTCTGCTAGCACGGTATATCGCAAAATATAAATACCTCTGAAGCTGCGCTCTAACTTCGCATTACAGAGATTTATAAAAGTCTTTAATTGTTTTTACATATTTTTTATATTTTACGTTGTGTCTTTAAGACTTATAAATCAAGATTCAACAATATATTTGTATCAATTTTCTGTTCTTCTAAGCAACCGAAAGGTCGCCGCAAGGACGGCGCACTCGAGGAATCGTTATGGAAAGCATTTCGGCACCCAAAAGTGAATTAAAAAAAAATCTCAGAGAATTACTTTTTTTTTGGTACGCTGTCAGATGGCCTTAGTTCTTATACTGTACTGCCTATTAAAGGGGGTACGTGGGTTTAAGAACTCATCTATCAGGATAGGATGAGCGTTTGTATTAGGCATTAGACTTAGGCGGCAGATTAGTTTCTGTGTCAGTGTCGGTTCCGTGACTTCGGAAGCTCTGGGACCGCATACCTTTATATAAAAGCGCCAGTGGGGAAAATATAACTGTAATAAAAATACTGATTGCCTTGAAGGTTATAGTGCTCTCATTGTCAAAGGCATTCTCCAAAAAAGATATAAAGGCTTGTCATAAAAAAATACAAAAAGAACGAGTAAGAATGACAAATATTTCCTTTGCAAGTCCAATCAGGCATTCTTTGTCCAGCAACCGGCATCGCAACCTGGATCTTTTCAGAACTCGGTGGCGTCTCGAATACTTGATCTGCTTTCGCAGATACCGAGTTCCCATTTCCCTTTCTTAGATATTCGTAATTTTGTTATATTTATTTTTTGTTCGTAATTTTATTATGCCGTCGCGGCGTGCGTCTCCTTAGGTTTGTTCCATACCTCGCCGCGACATCTTGCTACTATCACGGCGGTAGAATCTCTGCGTGGTTCGAATTTCAAAATGCCTCCTCCTCGTCGTATCATCCACTGTACGCTTCGAGATCAAGAAGGAATAGAGGAGGTGTGCGCGTCGCTAGCCCCGCCAGAGGGGAAATGTGTGACGGAACTACGTCACAACCGCATCGTTTTGTGACGTCATAGTAAAGCCTCCGGACGCTTCTGATAGACCTCATTCGACTCTCGTTACTACCCAGTCGCATTGGCTTCAGTTTCTATCACGTGAAGCTTGCTCCCCCTATATTCCAGCCTTCTTAAACCAAACGTCTTTTTTTTTTTTTTCTTAATAGCGGTTGTTCTTTGCCCGAATGCGGCCAACAGCGGCCATCTTACTACTCTTGTGACTTCGATCAAGTAAAGTGTTATAGAAGCCGGCCGACAGCGTGTGGTAGGATACGTTTTTTGCTCGATTCCTGTCGTTTTTCGAAGATGATCCTTAGAACAAACCATGAACGCTAGCCGCCACCTTTGGGTGTATATTGAACGAATGGCACAGAAGCACAGCACCACACACTTTAAATAGAGATGCGGTGCAATCAGCGAGCCTGTTGAGAGTTTTGGAAGGTAACAGTGAAGCGTTCTATGCTTCCAAACGCTTAGATACTGACGAATAATCCGCTGTTGGAACTGATTCCAGAGTGAAAAAAAAACAATTATAGGAATCTGGCCAAAAAACACGTGAAAGCGCATAAGCCTTATAATAATGTCTATATAAGCTGTTATTTTTTTATTAGAAAAATCAAATATAAAGTACCTTTTTTTTTTCAAAAGGTTGCATTCTTTTGGGGTCGTTTTGCGAGTGTCAAGGCCCATTCATACTGTACCATCTGCCTATCTTTGCGTTACGTCACACGAAGTTACGCCTCTTCACGGACGCGAGTAACCGGGACATTCGCGCTTGGCATGATTAGACCATTTGCTGTATTACCCAAGCATCAAGGAGAATGCAAGGATTGGTGTTCCACGCGCCACACGCGCACGTCTTCCCCGTATAAAATATTCGAAGTAAATAACCAAAATAAAGCGTTGACGAACGCGCGTGCAAGATACAATTTGTTTTAGGTTTTTGCTTTGGAAAATTTACTACTGCTGAGGCCAGCACGTGCGGCGCGTGGAACACCAATCCCTGCATTCTCCTTGATGCTTGGGTAATATAGCAATTCAGCCAATTCAAGGAGTAGCTTTGCAGCCAATTCAAGGAGTAGCTTTGCAGCCAATTCAAGGAGTAGCTTTGCACGCGACATGCGAAACACGAATGTTCCGATGACGCTCCATGTAACTTAAGAAAATGTAAGCAAATGCTACTGTGCGTATGAGCTTCCGGGCGCGTCCAGTTATGAAATGACGTCTGGATGCACGGCGAAAAGGAACAAAACACACACACACACACACACACGCACACGCACACGCACACGCGCGCGCGCGCGCGCGCGCACGCACGCACGCACGCACGCACGCACGCACGCACGCACGCACGCACGCACGCACGCACGCACGCACACACACACACACACACACACACACACACACACACACACACACACACACACACACACACACACACACACAAAACAAAACAAAACAAAAAAAAAACAACAATGCTTTCAGTTGTTTCTCTTCCAGCGCGAGCTGCATATACCTTCAATAAGAGTTGAGGGTATCTTGAGCTTCGAGCATGCACGCACAGGCAACGAACGCGTGCTGGAGGCCTGGGTATCCGACTGAGACGCCTGCGCTTCTCTTTCTGTCGTTGACTGCTACTGCTCCTCGCCTCAGTGTAAAGCGGTCTACTAAAACTTTCTATTAGGGAGTTTTTGAAATAGGGGGCTTCAACGCTTCGGCGTCGCACTGCGCATGCGCGGTGTGAGGCCCCTAGCTGCTCGGAACGATACAAATTTTTGGGGACCCCTATTCAAAGGCTCTCTATTATCTACTAGGAGGTGCTGGCTTTTACCGGCACATGTCTTGTACATACACGTTACTAAGAAGAAAAAAAATTACGATCAAAATTACGCGTGGTTAGAAAGTAGTCAATTTGATCTGATGATTACTTGAAAAGAGAAGTAATTGGCGGTTACGTTAGAAAGAAACCTTGACTTTTGTGATTACTTCAAATTTTCGCAGCAACAGTTTTGTCTATTATTGGATTTGTTGTTTCTAATAATGGATTAGAATCACCGAATTAAAAACTACTCATCTTCTCAATCCGCCAATTTAGGGAAAACTTTCTCTTGTCGGAGTCTTGGTTCGAGGATTCCTTGGCAGGTATATACTTGTAGAAACAAAAGGCGCCATGATGGTGCGTTTATACGCTCGCGGATTCGCGGTCGGATCCGCGCTGGTGGCGAGCGGATTTCGGAACCGGGCGGAGAAATCGACTAGTCGCTGGTAGAAAATCTGGATGGGGGTCCCCGACCGATTCAGATTTCCGCCACTGACGAGCGGATTTCGCCAAACCGTCTCCAAAATCTGCTCGCCGCCAGAGCGGATCTGCCCGCGACTTCGCAAGTGTAAACACACCATTAAAAAGGAAAGGGACACATGGTTACGGTTACGACTAATTTTAGTACTGCCAAAAGTAATCAACTCACTCTTGCGATTGCTTCCTAATAAATGTACTGTAAAACCCTTCATGTTCGCAACCCCTTAATTTTCTCGAATTTCGCGAAATTTAAGGGTACGCGAAAATTTCGGTCAATGCAGGCAGCTGGAATTCGCGAAATTTAGTGGCCGCGGTTATCTCCTCTGTGACCGATTCGCGAAAAATAGGGGCCGCGAACATAATGGGTTTTACAGTATTCGAATGATTACAAAATTACTCCAAAAAGTACTTTATTATAAGTAATTTGATTACTTGCAGTGACTACCGTACAAATCTGGCCAGCACTGAAGCCACCTTGAGACCGACATGGGCTGCGTAAGATGTCTGCGTACGTACACTTGCACCACGCCCTGTGTCACGTGCAATCCGATTTCTCGCTCTCTTACCCTCTTCTTCAAGAAAACGAAAGCAGAGTGTCGCGACGAGAACTGCTCATGGACGAAGCTAAGGCACATTAGGTAAGCAGTTGCCGTCGCTGCAGTCCGTGGTGCAGAGAGGAACTGCACAATCCATTGCCCCAGAATCGCCGCGGGGAGAAAGTGGAACGTGAAGAGAGAAAAAAAGAAACATCGGTGATTCAACGCAGGGATACGTTTCTTTTACAACTTCTATTTTTTGTGGGACCTTCGATGAATCCCGGAAGTGTTTTTCGGTGATAAGAATTGAAGATCGTATAAAGATAACGGATACACGTAACAACACAGAAAAAGGTGCACATATATACAAGGAAAGTCGTGATATTGGGAGAAAGATGACTCCAGTTAATATACAAAATATTCCCGTAAGCAAAACCGAGTGCCATCTAGTGTACGCTTAAGAATAATTACCACGTTTACTCCGCATTAGAGGGTTTCCGTACCGATAGTCTCGCCCAAAGGAGATTGGTCGCGACAAAGTCGGAGCAGTAGATCTCAAGCATGATCAGGTACCGCCAGTTCAGTCGGAACTCTTCACGCAGCACCCTCGATGACGACTTTTCACTTACCTGGATGGCTCATTTCCTTATTTCGGTGGTGATCCTTGCGAGTTGCTCGTAATTCCTTTTCAACAATCTCACGGCCGTTTTTATTTTTTTCGTTTCCCCGAAACTAAATTTTCACCAATGGAATGCACAAATACACTTCCCTATTGTTATAAAGCAAACAAAAAAAAAAAGTTGCAAGCAGATGCGCTTTGTCCATATGTAAAAATGGCAAAAAGCTCACCAATATGACGGCTTTGAGTGGTATGGTGATGATTGAGAGTAAATTTGCGGGTGGTGCACAAAATAACCCAATCCCGAAACACCAGTGTCAAAATTCACGCTGCGAATTCCCCGCGCTATCTCCCCCGTCCTCGAATTTCTCGACTTTCAAAACCCCCTTTAACCTTATCCCCTTATCAGTTTCTGTGGCTTTTTCCTGACGCCTTGCTAAGGGACGAATTACAAACCGGAAAGCTACCAGCACAACTACCAGCACAACTTTTTTAAGAAAAAATAATAGCAGAACAACTGAACATTAAAGAAGCGCAGCCTAGAGTTCATCGATATAAATGAACTTCGACAGCCTTCGATGACGTCTGGGAGCGATAATAACATTGTTATCAAGGATGTTGAAGCCTAAGGGTCAAGATCAAGATGCAGAAGACGGGGTCAAATATTAGCAGAGGTGCACGAGTGGAATAACACAAGGCACGAGCGCATTAACATTAGGCACGAGTGCATTAACACATGTAAAGAAGTAATACGTAGAAGATTAAAATGAAGGTTCTAAAATAACACCCCTAATTTTGGCAATAACCGTTGGAAAATAAAAAAATTTAAATGACCACGCGTCGAACATGCCATGCGCCCAAACGTTTGTGCGCCGACGTGTTTTACACTGAGAAAGCATACAGACCCGTGCATCGAAATGTTTGTGCACCGAAAAACACGTAACCGAACCGTTCACAGGTACATAGGGGGGGGGGGGGGGGGGGGAAGGGGCACGGGGATATTCACACTCAGGGCAAGCGAGATTTGGGAGGGGGGAAATGACGTCGGGGGAGTCGTGCTGCAACGCTATTTAGTTTTGTGTTGAGGTAATAGCTAAAATCCAAACTACGTTTTTAATATTCTTTTAAGTATATTATTGAAGATTGGCTCCCGATGGCTTATTATTTACAGAATATTTCTGCATAAATGCATTCGTGTATTAATTGATTGTCCTGATCTCACATCAGCTGTTTATATTCATTGTCCGAGTCGATTTTTGCTGATTTCTCCGCCTTTCCGTGTTAATCAAATCATCCCAACCATTACCCGTATTCAACAGTGGTATAATTCCCCTCTGCGTAGCAGATATTGATGTTTCTAATCCAACTTTTGTAGCGTTTGTAACTAACCTGTGGTCAATCTGTTGCGCATCATTATCAAAACGTCAAGCTGTTCATGAGCACAAAAAAATAAACAAACAAATGAATGAATGAATGATTTCTGATCTCAATACTGAGAACAAGATTTAAAAAAGAGAAAGGGGGGGGGGGGGGGGGAGGCTGCGCTAAGCGGTGTTTCTGCACAAACTCTACCATGCCCAATCTCCGTTAACATGAGCCCAACTGTAGAACCATTCAAGGGTGGAGAACCCAAAAACCGAAACCTGCATTGCAGACGCCAATTCCTGTCGCAGAAAATAAAGCAAAATAACGAGAGAGAGAGAGAAAAGAAGTAGCCCTTGTCTCGTCTTTAATAACTTGCTCATTTTCCTCAGTGGCAGAGGCCAACATCCTCGCCAGCATGTCGTCACCGAGAGGTGTCTTGGCACCGTTACAAGACGTTCACACTCCTGTCGGCGTATGACGCTATTCCAGCGCAATGCGGTGGAAGCTTAACTAAAAAGCTTCCGCCAAGATAGTGGTGGTCTTCAAGACGCTTACATCGCAAGAGAGACAAAAAAAGAAAACTTGAACAGATGAAGAAATTACTTTAAGATTTTACTCGCAAAATACGAACTTGTGACTTATCGCCGAAGAAGAAATCAAACCGGTAGAATAAAAAAAAAAAAAAGAGAATAGCAATCCTTGCTGACGGAGGTAGGCTTCCCTACCTGCTTCGTTTTTATCGGCATGTCTCCCTTCTCTCTTTTTTTTTTTTTGTTTTGGGGTGTTTTATTGGCTGCGCGGGCCGTTCCCTCTCCTACCGGGTTTTCTCCCAGCTCCCCTCCCCCGCCGATTCGCTTTTCGTCTGCTTTCCGCTTTCCTCCCGGGTGAGTAAAGAAGATCGTCTGCCAAAGCGCGGCAGACGTGCAGAACGTCCCGACTGAGTGAAAGAAGCTGTTCAACGGTCAGCAATTTCCGAATTGCGGTTGGAAGGATTTTATCGGCGCGTGTTACGGATTCACCGTGCGGTTCATCGCTGACTTCAGCGGTATTTACCCGGTTAAATATTTTTCTTTTCTTTTCTCGTTCGAATATTGTAACGGATGTGTGCGCGTACGTGAGTGAGTGTGTGTGAGATCCGTGCGTGTGGACGTCGTCTTCTTCGAAAATCGCCGCGTCCATTTGCAGGCGACTTTTTGCCAAGATCGTGGCGATGACGATTAGTGCTCCGGAACGCGGGCCCAGGGTTGCCATGCTTTTCTGCTGTTTCGGTGAGTACAAACGAATATCCTACTTTCGCTTCGCGTTGATGGAAGTTAATGCGCGCTGAATATTTTCAGGTTAGGTTGAAAATCGGGTGAAATATGTCAAGCGCATACAATTTCATGGCATAAAACATTGCAAAAAATAATGTCCGTATGTTGCAGTACACAAGCGTGTCAGTTTTAACGAAGGATATGACGGAATGGTTCCAGAACTTGTTATATAAGCTTTCAAGTTATACAAAGCTAAGTCTATCGCACGTGGCAATTTGTGCAACTGAAAGCCGAACTTTTCAACATCAACTCCGCGGCAAACCTGTTGCAGGGATAGGAATTTCTCTGCAAACTTAAATGAGCTTTAACAACTACTTTTTTATGCCAAACTGTACACATTCTTTCGTGAAATGTACATTTCGACTGAGATGCAATCCCCTCAGTCAAAAATTCGACGTTAGGCAGTTTTATTTTTAAAGAGTTGAAACGATAAGTATAATCAATTTGTGAGCACCACATGAAAAAGCTTTACAGTGATCCTTTGCAAGTGATTGCAGCTCATTGAGTTTAAGTGCAGTCGAGTTCCAAGTGTACCAAGATAAATTGGAATGTTTGCATATTTATCTTGGTGTCAGTTGCACCGATGGCTAAACGAGTTTAAGAGGTGAAATTTTACGCGATGCGGGCTATCTACGCGTGAAGAATATTCAACGATTTCTTTTTTCTTAGATCGTTCATTATGAGAAGTGGCGGATTTTAAAACTGGCAGAGTGAGTTACTGATTTATGCAGAATACAAGCGTCTTCGTGAGTTAATTAAGCAAATATATTTTTTTTAAGCCGTGATGTGTATGAGTATTATTTACGTGCGAATTAGGCACCAGGTGCGGACGTACGCGCCGAGTGTAAATTTTTAGCCTACCTAAAAAACCACATTTTCTTTGTCAACATTTTTGCTCTTTTGTGAGTGAGGACTATAGTCCGAGAAATACGATAAAAAGAAGTTGTAATGCAATTACCAACCAAAGTTTTCACACTGTCTGGGATTCCCAACCCGTTGTTCATATTTGAATGAATGAGAAGTAGGGGTTCAGCTCCTTTTCGATTCGACACATGATTCTGAATATGTTTAGGACGGGGATATAATCGCACTTGTCATTAAGGCTAGAAAAAAATTTAAGACATTAAATTATTCCTTGTACGATATGTTTCTTTTTTATGGAGGGAAATACAATTTTTCTTCGGATGCGTGCTATTGAGAGTCACATGCTATTACAGTGATTGGGTATATTCCGGTTTTCCATTCTGGCGACCAGAAGCTCATGATAATGCAATGTTGTTGATATAGATCATCATCATCAATCATGTGTTCTATTGTGCCCCCAAAAAATCTGGTAGGCCTTAGGTTGGGAGGGGTGGGGTGGTGGGTGCAAGTATACGACGCAAAAAATTAATAACTAGCGAGGTAAAAATTAGCATTACACTTTGCTTGAACTTTTAGGAACGAACAAAGAAGTCCACTTCAAGGTTTAACCGTGGTTGTACATGAGCTGCACGCGTGTCAATGGGGGGCCAGATTCAAAGCCAAAAGAGTAAGGAAGGTCGTGGATCTATTTTGTCGTCGGGGAACATATACTGAGATTCTACAAAGTAGCAGGGGAGAGTCAATAATACCATGTTGAGCATCTACAGGAAGACACCATATCGCGAACAACCTGTCAATCTAAAGGGGCGAAAGACCAAGAGTGTCTAAAAGACGCACCTTTATATGAAATAAACTCTCTGTAAATGTGCCACATCAAGACAAATCTTACAAAGCTTCGTTGCACACTCTAACCAAAATCTTTGAATAACGCGAAGGGAATTGAATACAGTTAGAATTGCACATGTGGGTAACACTAACGAGCGAAAATAGGTGCAGCATGCACGATTAACCTTGGAATTTACAGAGTCATGCGTGAAATAAACGTCATGCAAGCGTGACGAAATATTAAATTTCTAGTCTAGACATGCAACTAAATTTCAGGCGGGGAAATTAATTAAAATACCAAGGACACGTAACACAAAAAACCTTAAAAATGTCAGAGCGATCTAATACATAAGCATAAACAATAAAATTAGTCCTACGCCAGAAAGAAAACAGAAAATATTAGTTTTTTATGAGTTTAAAGAAGATAGCAAGTTTGTTGACAGCGGCAAGGAAATAAAATGCATCAAACGTCATTTTGCAACAATCCAGAGTCGAGAAAAACGTGCGGATACTACGATAGGTTTTCTCGTCAAAAGCGAACCGAAGCATCTCTGAGTTGGTGACAGTTATCCACTGTAAAAAAAAAAAGACTTGCAACAACAAAAAAATATGTAGTATTCGGAGTGGAAAGTATGCGTTACTGCTGTTGTAGTCTGGATATTTATATATATGCTGTCTATAATTATTTGGCGTAATATTACAATGCCTGCAGTTGTTCAGCTAAACAAAATTGTTACAACGTTTTGCCGACTGGTGAGCTTGTCAGAAACCTATGAGGCTATCTTATTTATGGGTTACGTATAGGGAAAATACTTGCCCGCTTTGCTGCCATATATATTCATATATGC
>JABSTQ010001999.1:665000-717289 GCA_013358835.2 Ixodes persulcatus
GCACACGGAAAGAATGAGAAAACCAAAAACAGCTGGAGAACGACTCAAAATAGGTAGAGCCGGTGCGTGCAAAAAACAAAAAGTTTGTTTTTAATTTTGGTTGTATTTAAGGTATATCTTCTATCTGGGTTTCTGGATTTTAGGAAGGAAGGTTTCTATTTTGTCACATAAATATTTTATGAAGATTAGTGTACTGATATATGTGTTTTAGGACACCAGCATTTTCTGGGAAAATACTTTTGGCACGAAAAATTATCTCGGACAAAAAAATACTAATTCTCTGGTACCAGTGGGCTCCGGAAGACATGTGTTGTGCTAAAAAAAACTAGAAAAAAAAAACATTTTATGCGCGTAAAAACTGAGAGAAAGAAAGAGAAAGAGAGAGAAAGGAAGAGGAGACGGTCAGAACAGCGAGCTCTGGTTGAAATGATTAGGGGGTAGATCCAAAGCTAGCTGCCTTTGTATCTACTAACTCTCCGAGCGCGTTCGAACGCAGAACACCGACGTCTGGCGTTCGGCGTTCGCGTTCGCACACGTTCAAGCAGAGAGTAGAATGGCAGGGCGTCTCTCTCGGATAGCCGGTCCCCAGCACGCGCTTCTCGCCTTCCGCCGTGCTCGGGTTGCGCCTTCGAGGCTCACGAGACGTCCAAGCGTTGTCGAAGATAGAAGTATCGCGCTCGAGTAAAGATTCGTTGCGCTCTTATCCCCTCAGTGTCTATAGAACCATACAATCTCTGTTATAAGCATTATGAGATTGAGACATTACGGGAACACAAGCACATACCGGGACTATAGTTTTAGAAAAAGAAACTCGGTTTGAAAGCGACGATTTTTAGCACAGTTACTCAGAGCCATGTATGGGACACGGGCATATACCGTAACTTTAGGACTTTCCGAAGACATCGACTTCAGAATACGCTTGTTCTGAAGCATGTATGATGTGTGACGAGGATACACTAGGAACAAAACGAACTGGAGGACTAGGTTGGTTAAACGTTGTTGTTACAATCACCGCAAAAGACGAGCGCAAAGATCTCAGTCCATTGAGTTCTCTTCGGCAGGAAATCTCGCATTACAAATTCGAGGCTGCAAATGCAAGCCCCTGTTTTCACTCACTCAAGTCTTGAAGCGGGTTCACGACAAGCGCTCGAGAGAACTGTGTGAAGCTCGAGTCATTCTACCCAAAGGAGACGCACGTATCAGTGCCCCCCCCCCCCCCCCTTCTTTTTCTTGGCACTACAGGCGAAGGAATTGTTTACTTTGATCCTCGGCTCCTAAAGCTATGTTAACATCAAACTTATTTATTTTTGTTCTTCTTTGCCAATTTCTTTTTGAAGTTTTTTTTTCTTTTTCTAGAGCGCAGCTCTCAGGCGCCCTTTTCCGCGTTTCGCGGCGTCACCGTCGGCGTCGGCGTTGGCGTCGCCGTCGGTGTGACCGCCCCATTAAATTTAGCGGCAAATTGACAGGGTGCTGAGGTCACATAAGACGTCAATTTTCCCGCTAAATCTAGCGGAGAAATTGAAGTTCTTCATGAGTGACGTGACACAAAGTCATGTGACGTCATTTTCCCCGCTAAATTTAGCGGGGAAACTTAATTGGTGTTCAGGTCTCGTGACGTCATTTTTTCCGCTAAATTTAGCGGGAAAACATAACCCGCTACAATTAGCCGGGAAATTCTCCCGCTAAATTTAGCGGGGAAATTTTCCCGTTAAATATGGCAGAAAAATTTTCCGGCTAAATTTAGCGGGAAAATTTCCCCGCTAAATTTAGCGGGCAAAACTTTCACTAAATTTAGCGGGGAAAGTTTTTCACGCTATGTTTAGCGGGTTAGGGAGGAGGAGGGGAGGGTACGGAGGGGCATACCCTTCCCTCCTCCTCTTGGAGGACTGCGCCCTAATTTCGCATTACAGAGATTTGTAAACGTCTTTCATTTTTGTTTTTTTTTTCTTTTACATAGAGTTTATTAAGATATATATTAACCTTTTATTTATTTATAGCAATTTTTATTCTTATTAATATTCTTTTTTTTTTCTCGTTTGCTTCCTCTTTATCTTTCGCTTACATTTTTTTTAACTCTTTCTTATTCGTGTGTGTTAAAACATCAGTTGTTAGTCAGCGCTCGTCCTGTTCACTTTTCTACAAATCCTCGTCCTTTGTGCGGTTTCTGATAATAATACACTTGGACATCGGTTGGATCACAAAAGCCTTTTCAAAACAACGGTCATGGAATCAGATCATTTTGATCCACCTCTTCCGGGACACAAGCGCTGGTGCACGCGATTGTGCTTCGATGCAAGTGTGGCGTCAAGCAATCGCTCTGCAAGTCATGTACTCTGGGAACGGGGTTACGTTTTCTATGACAAAAAACGGTAGAGAATCCAGTGGTCCTAGAAAAACAAAATATCTCGAGAAAAACAAGTGGTCGGTCAGAAATGTATTCTCAACTTTTTCCCGAACGAACTAAAAAGTAATTTTCCTCGAAAAATTGCTAAACATATGAATACAAAAAACGCTTTCGATTTATTTTTGTCGGTTCTCTTTGAGTATTTTGCGTTTTTTTTTTTTGTTCTTTAATATTTTATCTTAGCTCGCTGCTAATGTAAAGTTTGATGGAAATCAAGCGTGTTCACTAGATGTCCTTAAATTTTGGCATGCACTTAACCAAAAAAAATATATATATATACGCGAAGAAATAATCTAAGCCGCAAACGGGACCACAGTGACTCGTGCTATTTCACCGTTGCTCAGATTTTTTTTTGTTTTTTTTAATCTGTTGAGGTATTATTTGAATTACAAAATATCACCGTCCGTCGTCGTACCTCTCCTCGAACAGTACACGCTGCAGAATTGAGCAGGACCACACAGGACCCTCCATTGTGATCGCAGTGCCATTGGATATTTCCTCATTTATCGCGTGGAAACATATCGAAACGTCGGCAGTTAAGTAACCGATTGTTACTCAGCAGCCGAATAAAACCAGTCATTGCGCGGTTTTTCAGGTTTTTGCCGCAACCCGACGGGCATTCTCGCCGACTTGTATGTTCTTGCTGGTCTCGCGCTCACAAAGATTTCTACGCTCGTAAATCATCCGAGACTCTCGACACGTTGTCGCGTACACTGGAGGGGTCTCATATTTATGCACCGACAACAATTAGAGAAAGACACTATCGTAGGTAATATGTAAGTGTTTTAACTGTATTTTGAAAGTGTGGCGGAGAGGTTTGAATGCCCACTCACTTAATGCGGTTCGCCCTACATCGGGACCTCTCTTGCGTTATACTGTTTGGTTGAGCCAAGTTGCGTTAACGCAGTGGGCCATTGGGAGGTATGTAACAATTCGAATAAATCGTTGCTATTGAGTTTTATTCCTCATTGTCCGTATATATTTCTACTTCATACTAGGTCGTGCTGGAAGAACCGGGTTTAAGTAAACACTGAATGTACAAACCATTCTTTTATTCACCGCATTTCGCTGAAGTTGGTACCACGAGGGCACCACAGTACTTGGTGCCCCAGTAGACTTCCGGTAGTGTATTTATTTCTTTTCCAACAACGCGCAGTGATTGGGTAAAAAGATTTTCCTGTTGAGAAATACCTGTAATACGTTTGTAAGAACGAGCGAGCTTTGCAGAACGTACTACAAACAGCAAAATGTTTCGAGACAAAAAGGAAAAGAAGAGGAACACCGGAAGCGCGCAGGGGTCCGCCAACAGCGCACGGCAGCGAGCTTGTCTGCAAACAAACATCGGTGAATATTCATGATTCGACGGTTCGGCTTCTTGCGTCACGGTTCAGTACTTTGGAACATAGTTGACCTTTGCATTATTACCGCGATTTTCTTAAGTTCTCTCACCACCTTTGTGTGTTCCTGTGGGACGTGTCTGACACTTCTATTAGCCGAGGCGGTGATAACTTGACGACTGGCACCGCCAAGGAGGGCGATATTTAGGAGCACTCTTCACCACGTCGCGCTAGCGGTTCATTGCGTTGGCTTTCCCACATAATGAGTGTGCTCGAGGGGAAGCCCACTCAAGAAAGGCGGCGACTCCTCGAGTAACGTATTTTCGCGGGGTACCCCGACGACCTGGGTTGCCCAATTTATTTTTTCTCTGCTTATAACTATAGATTAAAAAAAAAAACGTATCAAAGTTAAAACAACAGTTTTTATGAGATTGGCGGTTAGTGCTTTGCACCAAATGTGCCTTCTCGTAGAGAGGGCACAACATTTTGGCTGAAATATGAAATCGTCAGTGAAATCGAGACTTGGTTCTTAGGATGGAAGTTCTTAGAAACCATTTCTGAAGATGGCAGACGCGAAGCCGCCTTCACTTACAATTCGTTTTAGCGTATTTTTTGCAAACTTCATTTCAGTGACTCAAACGTCGAGTGACGTGTCGCGTCAGATAACCTAACGAGAACCTAAGCAGCGTTGTCTGCAATGAACGCTGTGATTGCCGCGCAAAGCAACGCATGAGAGACGCTGTTGCCATCATGGTCAATACGGTTTCCGGTATCCAACGTTGCTGGCTTGTTTCAAGCTCGCCGTTTCTTTATTGGAGGTCCGACGACTTCGGTCAACAATAGACAGGCCAGCCAGAGCGTCAGGCTCAACGCTACGTTTTTCTTTCTTGCTTTCTAGAGGCAGTCAAGCTAACTCGCCCCTCGATATTTACTCTCTTCATTTACACCAATCGTCTCGCTGTTACTTAGTTATTTGACAATACTACAGACCTTGCGGGAGCTGAGGCAAAAGGGTTATTTGTTAAAATATAATAACGCAATGAGAGTTTCATTATGCTTACTTGTTATTGTTGTTGTTTGTAGGCGGACTAACCTTTGCGGTTCATGGTTTGCACATGTAGGTATTTCCTCCTAACCGGCACGACTAATGGTTCCGGTTAGAATATAATGCCCCGCCTTTTACAAGTTGCGACAACCATGATGCTATGAGGAAGCGAATTTTGGAATTAAAGGGTGACGCTTTTCCGGAATGAATGTTTTTGCTGGTCACCATGATTCTTTTTTTTTTTTTTTAACTTGCACCACCACGCCCAATCAACCACGCGAAGGTTGTCGCAATACGTAAAATTCATAGGGTACACCTTTTTTAACGTGATACGTTCTTTGACTAGGGCTGTGTTCCAAAATTTACTCGATCCGACTCCGGAGTAAAGGTTTCGTACCTTGGCGTTTCAAAACTTACTCGAGCTTACTCGATGACGTCAGAACTCAAATTCCAGAAGTGGGTTGTTTACTCTGGAGTAATTACTCACGCTACCCTCCTCAATCGGAGGGTAACGCCGGATCAAATCGAGTAAATACGTCACGTGATCTTTTCGTCGTCTGCTTTCTGCGCCGGCAGCCGTCAAAGCTCGTTTGCTCGTTGGCTTTGGTGGCAGACGTTCGAAATAACAAAGAATGAGGTGCAGCCATTTATGAGTGGTTATTGCAATTTGCTGTTTTCAACGCGGGAATCGATTGCACCACATCCAGACCGTGTACCTCCCCTCAGGGAGGTATACTTGTTATTATCAGAATGCGAGTGTAAACAGGAGCTTCTCCGCATCCTCGTCCTCGCCGTTGGAGAGAACTCCATATTCTTACGTTAAAAGATGAAAATGTTCGAACGCAGTGGAAGTTTTTTGGACTAAAATATTAAGGTGGGCTAGAATTTATATCGCACGCTTCTTTCTTCTCTTCTTTAATTTTCTATTAAAACCCCAGTTGTGAGTATAGCGCTGTCCTGTCTACTTCATGTCCGTGTCTGTCCTTTGCGCTTTTTAAATCATTAAGTTTTTTGGAGTTTTTTTCCTCCCCAGAGTGTGTGTCATAAGAGGATAATGCTTGTAAAGCAGTGAAGGCATCGAAGATTTTATGTATACGATCAGTCGACAACCCCATCCATCTCCCTCCCTAATAAATTGTCTATAGCGGTTTCGAAGTGCTCTCCGTGATTTTAAAATTATATTCGCGTCAAAGCGAACGCAAGTTACATACCACTGTTGAGAAAGCCCCATGCGCTCTACCGCTACACCATGTGGAAGCAATATCCGCAAAACGTAATCGGTGTTAATTAACGATGAGTTGAGGCTGTTTATGGCACATAGACTTACAGCGATCGCGCAGATTAATCAAAACAAAAATATTGATGTCTAACTGGAAGAAATAGTAATTTGTATCTCAATATACAGCCCAAAAGGAAGGTGAGCGAAAGAAGCCGATGGAGCCATCTCAGAAAAAACCGCGTCGCCACTGTCAAAGAAAAACTTGGAAGCGGTTAAAAATATCGTTTCTATGTGGTTTCTCCGCGATCAAAAGAGGTCGTCTACTATTTTCCGCCATTGCTGCTATGTTTTCGTTTTGCCGTTGCCCAAGACGGAGCCAATCCGCGTAGAATCCAGGTGATAATCCCTGCCGTTCCAAAATCGAGTTGCGGATCGTTTACTCGCGATGTCACGTGGTATTACCCGCTGACGTAGGAGACAGGTTACTCGGGTAAGATTTGGAACATAGCCTAGGTGTTCGGCGTTTCGTGAAGCCCAGATAAAAGCGTGACCGCGATGCTCAACACTGATTGGTTGACGAGTAGGAGAGGAGGAGTGACGTGCTCGACGCTGATTGGTTAACGGACAGGTTATGTGACCAAAGGGGTAGGCGAGGAGAATCTCGACCACCCGTGCGCACCGAGGGAGAGGAGATGGAGAGTATGGAAAGATTTGGAAAATCGCCCAGGTTTATTAACCCGATTAGCGGTGGTATCGCCTCATTCTAGGAACAACTATCGAGTGTACACATGGTACGCGTTAAATTATCTGATGAAGAGCACCGTGAACGTGGGCGTCTGGGGTCTGGATCAGAATATCCCTAGACGTTTTTAATGCTGGAACGTTTTACGTACGCAACTCAATTGCCTTGCAATTTGCCATTTTATTAATTCCTAATTTACGCCTCGCCTGCATAGAATTACTGTAGGGGAGTGCATTGCGGTAGTTACCCCATAAATTTCGAATAGATAGAAGAACCGCGAAAAAGAGATGAAAGGTATACAAGAACAGTAGTACAAATATGTGTTGTTTACATATCATACGCGTTAAACAGCGGAACGTGGTGGCCTGCCTGGCGACAAGCGGCGATTAAGGGGGTCAACACATGTGAAACCGGAGAGGATTGACAAGAAAGGGACAAGATCCCGCACGTTTCAAACAGAGCAAATCAAATAAGGGTGTTTTCTGTCACACATAGGGACTTGTGCTAAAAATGAGGTCTTAAATACGGAGAAGCTTGCTTAAAATTTTCCCGTTTCTTATAATAGAAAAACTTTAGTGGCATCTTCTTTCTTTTTCTTTATTTTTTTATATTATATTTTAGGCAATTTTATTAAGCGAAATTGCGTCATACGATGGCGTTAAAAGCAAGGGATATTGATTTACAGTTTTACTTCGCCTTCCAGTTGTTAAATATTCTAAAGCCTTCAGTTCAAAAAGGTGACACGATGTTAGAGAGTAAAAAGCAAAAGAAAGAACAGAGAGAGTTTATACGAAATGAGTTTTAATTCCAATTAAATTTTTAGCCCGTCTCGTACGCTTGTTAGCAGCCGGCTGAATAACCGTTTATAATGACCGACGACCGACGATAAAAATATCATTAAACGAGAATAAATACACGCACTACGTCATTAAATAGCTGACACACTGTGACAGCTCACAAGAAACAAAATAGACAACTTCTACAATCTTTTCTATAGTTCTACAGTGTGGCTTTGCAACGCAGCAACACCAGTGGACAATTTTTACCAGAATTCAAACGCACTTTTTCTGCATAGTGCTGCGTAATAATTTTTTCGTGGCCGCTGATGAACCGATCGCTCGCCTGTAGAGTGGCTTATGAGCAAGCAAACGGAAGTCATAATCTAAGAATTTAATAAGTTGCTCTAAGAAAGCCCATGCAGGGCTATTTAGGCGTCTCGGCAGACGCCCAATACAATTCCTAATCATATGTAAAAAAACATCGAAACATTCGATCGGCATCTAAAAGAGTTGCGTCGCACCGTTAAAAATTGAAGAGCGCTTAAAGTCTTTGGCTGTTTTGTTCAAGTTTGAAAATTTGTTCAAGAATGAATAAAAACAACTGTTGCTTCTTAGCGGGAATTAAAATTCAATCATATCGTCTTACGTGCCTGTGTTTACAAAAAATATATATATATAAAAAATTGGAAGTTCAATGCTCACTGTTTTGATAAGTAAAGACAATTGATATTTATCAAGCTTTTTGCAGGGGGAAAACAAAAATGCTTAAGCTCATAAGCTTTTTTAATTTCACCAACATTTTCTCATTTAATTTTACGTGTTGTTCCTGTTGCCTGCACTAACGCCGACTGTTTATGGATTTGGGCACAACGTAACAATCTGTTGCGTGGCGTCGTCCAGCAAAAATTCGGTCGGTCATTTTTGTAGCTGATTTTGCTACGCAAATATCGCTGGAAAGTGGGTACACTTGAGCATTTATGCTCGTTGGACCTTCAGACTTAACTGAACATTTGTTTTGACCAGATTGTTCCTTTGGCATCCCACTTCTCACGTGATTGGTAAAATACTCTAACATACGTATACATTCAGCAGCGTTGTGTCAAATACTCAACAAACGTCTTTAAGATAAGATACTCAATACTCATTTGAAAATGTATTTAGAGTAGTATTCAAGTTACGTTTAGTACGAACTATTAAGTAAAGTAAAAATACTTTTAAAATGTCATTGAATTGCATTCCAGGATTCTTGGCAAGTTTTGTAAGCTAGAAAGAAGAGAATAAAAAGTCCGAAAGGGGTGCTCTATTTTTTTATACTTCTCTGAAAATCCCATTTTGCTATTTATTTATTTATTTATTTATTTATTTCAATACCCTCAGGGCCTAGGGGCATTACAGAGGGGGTGGACATAAAATATTGGCTCTGCATAAAATTCAAACAACAAGGCAACTTGATTATAAATGTTAGTTCGGCATAATCCTAGCAAAAGTGAGTAGTTAGAGCTTTTCGAAATAAATCTATCGATGGAATAGTTACTAATGATGCGGGAGGGTGGTTCCATTCAGATGACGTTCTAGGGATGAAAGAGTTGATGTAAGCTGAAGTTTCGCAATGAGGTATGCCAACTTTAAGTCTGTGATCAATGCGGGGAGAAATGAAGGAGGGGCTAATGAATAGTTTGTTTTTCAGTGAAGCGTTGGAATGATAGATTTTATGGAAGAGGCATAGGCGAGATATTTTCCGACGTGAGGAAAGAAGAGGCAGGGCTAGGGTGGTTTTCATAGATGAGACACTTGCGGTGCGATGATAGTTGCAGACTATGAATCGTGCGGCGCGATTTTGCAGGGCTTTGATGTTTGTTATAAGCGTTGAGTGACCTGGATCCCAGATTGCTGCGGCATATTCCAACTTTGAACGTATTAAAGTCTTATACGAGAGAAGTTTTAGAGACATAGGGGTTAAGGAAAAGTTTCTTTTTAAATATCCGAGCATTGAATTAGCGTTAGCGATTATATGATCAGAATGAGTTTTCCATGATAGGTTAGAAGTGGCGTGAACACCGAGATACTTGAAAGAGGTTACAGATGCCAGCTGAATATTACTTATTGAGTATGGTGATGGTGATGTGTTACGACGAGACACCCTCATAGTTTTACATTTTTTAGTATTCAGAGTCATTTGCCATAAGTCGCACCATTCCGATACCGCGCATAAATCAGCTTGAAGAAGTGCCGCGTCGGATTCGTTAGTAATTTCACGATATATTACACAATCATCTGCGAATAAGCTAATAGGGGATGATACACACATTGGTAAGTCATTAATATAAATAAGAAACAGAAGGGGTCCCAAAACGGACCCCTAGGGAACACCGGAGGTGACGGCACTGAGGCAAGAATTTGCCTCATTGGTAGGAACAAACTGTGATCGATTAGTTAGGAAACTTTTAATCCAGGACAAGACTTTAGGATCAATATTCAGTTTGTCAAGCTTAAGAAACAGTAGTTGGTGAGATACTTTATCAAAGGCTTTGCAAAAGTCGAGAAAGGCGCAGTCAACCTGAGATCCACGGTCAAGGATGGAAAAGATATCATTAGTGAAAGTTAGAAGCTGTGTTTCACATGACAGGGATTTCCGGAAACAATGTTGCGAGGGTGAAAAAAAAAAGAATTAGGATCTAAGAAACTAACTAGATTAGAGTAAATGATGTGCTCTAAAATTTTACAGGACGTGCTGGTTAAGGAAATGGGTCGATAATTAAGAGGACTATGTTTGTTACCTGATTTATGAAGCGGAACCACCTTTCCTATTTTCCAATCGTCCGGCAAAATGCCAAGGTCAAGTGATTGTTCGAAAATTTTTAGGAGGAAAACTGAAATGTAATTTTTTGTAGAATTAAGAAATTTAGAGCTCATGTTATCAACACCCCTCGACGAGGATACTTTAAGATCATCGATTTGTTTAACAATCCCGTCATAATCAAAAACAATCGGGTCCATTGGAAAGAAGTTATAAACAGGATAAGTGGGGCAATCAGAGTCAACATCACTAGAAAACGCTTTCACAAAAATATCATTTAGTACAGATGCACAGTGCTCGCTCGGAATATCTACACCGTCATCCCCTGTGAGTGAGAGAACAGTATTTTCAGGGCCGTTCACAACACTCCAAAATTGCTTGACGCTATTGGATAACATGGAAGGTAAGGTTACATTAAAAAAAATTGTTTTGCAAAACAATTTTGCAAAACAACAAAACGTTTCTTCGTATTAGAAAGACGTTTCAGTGTGGCATTAAACCAAGGAGACTGTGGTTTAGAAACAAACGACCTACATGGAACGAACAATGTGATTAGAGAAATTACCTTATTTTTAAGCAAGTTCCAATTAGTTTCAACCGAACGTTCTAAAAAAGAAAGTAGGAATTCATCCAGGAAGGCAGCTAACTCGTTATTCATTGCGTCAAAATTTGCCTTACTATAATCACGGAATTGCTTAGTAGTTTTATTCGAAATACGCATTGGAGTATGCAAGTTGAAGTGTAGAATGCAATGATCGCTAATTCCTGGTAAGTGGGTTATGGAAAAGACGAGGCTAGGGTCAGTGGAAAGAATTAGATCCAACACGGCGGCTGTAGTATCGGTAATGCGAGTGGGTTCAGTAACAAGTTGAGAAAAAGAAAACTCAGAACAAAGATCAAGAAAATCGGAGTAAGCGGGCGAATTGCAAGTAGTTGTTGGGAAAGCACCAGTCCAATCAATAAGGGGTAGGTTAAAGTCAGCCAGCACTAAAATGGGCGCAAGAGGAAATCTAGACAAAATTGTATTTAAAGTATCGTGTAACTTGGAGCAAAAGTCTGCGGTCGCGTTGGGAGGACGATAGCACGCGCACACAATAACATTTCTATAGACACACTGCAAACGCACGCATACCAGTTCTAGTGATGTAGCAATATCTACATGATAGCATTCAAGGCTACTTTTTATTGCGATTAAAACCCCGCCAGCACGTCTATCAATTCGATCAGAACGAAAAAACCTATAACTTTCAGTACAATAAAAAATTTCATAATCGCGAACAGCACTGGAAAGCCATGTTTCAGTCAGAGCAATAACATCACTAGATGACGCATCAATAACTGATGATAGCTCATCGCGATTGCGGATAACGCTTCTTATATTAGTAAACAAAACTGACAGTGAACTTGGTATTTCTTTATCATTGATTTTCTTTAACTTTGAAGTTGCAGTTTCATCGAAGCTATGTCTGGCTAGTTAGGTGGTAGCTTCATAGACTTGGCAAGTTTCATAATTAAAAAGATAATGTTTATCACCTACGAACAGTTTGTCAACGCGAAGTTTGTAAGTACCTTCCTGTGTGCGGGCGAAGTCTGGCAGTTTCTTTCTCGCAAGCTGCACATTTCTCGGGAAATCCTCGCCAACAGAAATGTTTGTATTTTTTAGCTTGTAGGATGACCGTAGCACAGCTTCTTTATGTTTAAAGAAAGCAAACTTTACGACAATGAGTCTTTTCTTATCTGGGTTAAACCTGCCAATCCGATGAGTCCTGTCTATTGTATCGGGGTTAATTTGTATGCCAAGTTTATCGTTACATACGTCCAAAACAAGTTTCTCCGACTCGGCCCATGTTTCCCTGGCCGCGTCGTCTAGCCCAAAGAAAAGTAGGTTAGATCGACGGGAACGACTTTCGGCATCATCCGAACGACGCCGAAGAAGTGCTATGTCCGAGAGAACGGATTCTACCCTTGTCTCAATCTCTGTTGTTGCGTTAATTTTTTATTTACAAATGGCAAGGTCACCTTCAATACACCCGACACGCGTTTTTAGAGCGGATATCGTTTCACTCGTACGCCTCTGTTCTTCTCTTATTTCTTTTAGTTCACTTAAAACGCTTCCCTGGCCGGCGTGTAACTGGGTAACAATTTCTTCTATCTTCGACAACGATTCTGCCTCCGCCTTAGACATGGGGCCAGGGTTACGTTCAACGTCACCACTGAGTAGCAACAGTAAGTCGAGAAAACGCTTTAAACACGACCGTGGGCACGGCAACACTACGAGACAAACGCAGTCACTTCTAACTGTACAGGAACCTTCTTTGTTACTAACCTGCACAGTGAATAGTAGTGGGATGTTAGCCGTCATCGCTGAAACGTTGTTGCCGTGCCCACTGGTAGAAAATTCCCGCGCAGCAGCTTTTGTAGGCGGTACTGGTGCACTTGATGTCGATGCTCGTAGGGCTGTCATGCGTGGCCGCGCTGACGGAAAAAGGAGCGCCAGCGATCCAGATGCGAAGTCGTCGCAACGAAACACGTCGGCCAGAGAAATCAGCGGGGGCATCTCCGCTGCCACAGATGATGCGATGGCTTCCGCCGTGTGGGTGGAAGTAACGCCGCCGTCATAGACCAGGTACAGGAGCTGCACAGTGAATAGTAGTGGGATGTTAGCCGTCATCGCTGAAACGTTGTTGCCGTGCCCACTGGTAGAAAATTCCCGCGCAGCAGCTTTTGTAGGCGGTACTGGTGCACTTGGTGTCGATGCTCGTAGGGCTGTCATGCGTGGCCGCGCTGACGGAAAAAGGAGCGCCAGCGATCCAGATGCGAAGTCATCGCAACGAAACACGTCGGCCAGAGAAATCAGCGGGGGCATCTCCGCTGCCACAGATGATTCGATGGCTTCCGCCGTGTGGGTGGAAGTAACGCCGCCGTCATAGACCAGGTACAGGAGCTGCACAGTGAATAGTAGTGGGATGTTAGCCGTCATCGCTAAAACGTTGTTGCCGTGCCCACTCTTCAACTTCAAAAAGTGCCTTAGCTGCTGCAATTGAAGTTTACTTTGAAATATTTCGGAATATGCAACAATGCGTGCCGAAATATTTTAGGACGCGCTTTAGTTTGACGGCAGGATCGGCTCATGATAATGGATTCCACAGTAAGTTCGTAATATGCCCCGCCGCGATTGGGGGGACTTGACATGTAGTCCGGCATTGCACATCCATAACAGCCGAACTAGAAGTTGAGCAGACAGCCAGACTTGTTGAGAAGTACGCGATTGATCGACACACGTCCACGCTCAGGAGAAACATCGACTCAAGGACAGCAGCCTCTGTCAAAAAAAAAGAAAACAAATCAGAAGGTCAGGAGAGAACCACAGGAAACACAGGAGAGTGTTCAGAAAACCTCTTCTAAACCCCCCTCCACTCCCCCCTTTTTACAAGTTCAAACCATTCTTGACGCATTTAGGTCAAGATGGTTAAGAATTCAGAATTAAAATCCACAAGTTCAAACATAACTCCACATGGCGGAAAACTGGTTTCGGGGATTTTGAGGATAAAAAAATGCGCGCACTCGGAAGGAGATGAAAGAAACGATTTTGAACGAGCTTCGGAGCAAAAGTTAAGCCACAATAAGCACACAGGGGTCTTTGGGAAAGCCAAATCTAGGTCACTGCAGCTCGATAAAAGCAGCAGGATCTAGCTTCTTTGGCGGAGAAAGTGCCTGTGCTCGCATGAAAACGGGTTCGCGCAGGGGGGGGCCCGGGCCATGGGGGCCGGGCCCCCCCCCCCCCCCGAAATTTTCCATTTTTGCTGGGACCTCCTCTCCCCCTCCCCCTCATACAGCATTTTGTCATGGGCGCCCCCCCCCCCCTTCCCCCCGAAACAAAATCCTGGCTACGTGCCTGCTGGAACCCTCTGAACCGGCGATTTCCAAAAATGGCTCATTGTGATCGTACCGCGCGTTGGCGTCGCACCTCTCCGTTGACGGAACCAGACTAAAAGTGGGGTTTGAGTGTAAACTTCGTATGACGTAACCAGCACTTTAAAAACAAAACAAAAACAAATAAAAGAAAGAAAAGTGAGTTAGAGGACACAGAGAGGAAGCGTACTTGGAGTTATCCACTTGGTCTTTTGTTGACATTTGGAGGCTGCGTTTTGCTCGTGCCTTGTTTCCTGTTCCGTGTTTGGTCGCTTGGCTCTAATTGTTTGCAATCCGTTCAGCTTTACAGTGGAGTCTGACAATCCCCCTTCTGTAGATTGTTCCGTCAAAATATTATTTTTCTTAGGTTGCAAAGTCAATCAATCAATCAATCAAGCAATCCTTTATTTCACATCAGAAACCGATGTAGGCTGCAGGGGCAAAATGTATTTGTGATACTGAGTACAAGATAGTAAGAAATGTAATTAAGATAGCGCAGCAAATACTCTAGACTAAACGTATTTGCAAGATGCCAAGATACTGCCAAAAGTATTTTGAAATGCAGTATCATGGGTGAAGTATTTAAGATAGGCACAAGTATAATACACTGCAATAGAGATAAGGTGGATCGGTGGCCGAGTGGGCTAGCGCACACCAGCTCGTAGCGCGTGAAGCAAAAGCTCGTGCTGCAGAACCCAGAGATCCTGGGATCAGTCCCCATCGCTGCCCGTTTCAATCTGGATGAGCATCGCACCGGCGAGCGGTCGTGTATCACAACTGCGTGATGCACGTCAAAGACCCCAGGCTAGCGGTTGTGCTGCACTGATTAAATTTATCATCGACAGTTGAGACTCCGGACGCCCATTGAAATTGACTAACTTCCGACTGTACTAACATACACACAACATTCTTATTAGAGATAAGAATAGACATTGTCGTCCTTTATTTATGATCGGTGGTTGCATCGGGTTTGTATCAATAGATGGAAGGTTGAGTGGTTAGAAATATTTCGGGGTTTCCAAGGAGAAGTCGGAAAACGGCATTCCGTAGCGTGACCTCATCTCGCCGATTCTCGTTTCCTACTTTGTAGGCGCCGAGAGTTTCGTGACGCCATCAGATCTCGCGTGACTTCTCGGGAACACGTGGTGAGTTCTCTCGCATCCCATAGATCAAATATAAAAAAACACGCGCGGCCAAGCGCACACTCGCATGTACACGTTCACAAACTGGCACAAAACGTACGCATATATGCGCACGTGTACGCACGCAAAGTCGTCCACTAGCACGAATAAACACAACGACGCGATCGGAACAAAGCGCTCCAAATAACAAATGAGGTCACCAGGCTCAACACGGGTAACCCAAACATGCAGTCTCCGGAATTCCTGTTTTCCCTAACCAACTGTAAAGCTGTCATCAAAACTACTGGCGATGTGTAACGGAGCGCATCGACTGAAAGACAACTTTAAGGCGGTGAAACTTGGGCCGTGTCGGTGCTTTGTTCGAGCACATTGGGAAAAAGCGCCGACGTCGTGTTCGCACAAAGTGTGTCGTCAGTGGATGCATAAATACAAGCTCAACTACAGATGCGTGAGTACCGCTGCACGCGGATACCAATAGCCACGCGCATCAGCGAGCGCACACGTGCACATTCACACTTCTCGTACATCGTACAAAAGCTGGGTGACATATCTTCGTACGCATGCTTCCGACGTGACAATTCTTCTATGCCAATGTGACGGGGCCGTCGTAGAAGAAACACGTATTGAACAATGTCTGCACACTGCCTTTTGTATGAGGGTGAGGGCATAATGACCAGGCACATGAAGCACGTTTTGCGAAGTTCGAATTCGAAACGGATATACCCGAAACTTGGCGCATGAACGCCGTTTTGCAAAATGTCTTATGTCTAATTTTTCGTGGAGTTTAAATCGGATGTGGCGAAATATTACAAATATTTAAAAACGACGGGCGTGCATTTTCTATGTCTTATAGCGGATGTCCGTTGTCTGCACACTGGTTTGCGAGCTTTCTCCTAGCTGGTCATCATTCATATACTTCGTTAAAATTATTCCTTATCGCGATAACCCTGCTCGTCGCCAGCTTCTACTATGCGTTCTGAAACTGAAAGCAAAAACCGCCGTTTCGGCTTTTTTCCCTTTTCTTACATTTCACCACCTCTAAGTCTTGCTCTAAAAAAATTAGAAAAAAATAAAAGAAACTTCTCGCGAAGCGACGATCACGTGCCCGATTTCAGACTTGTACGAACGTTTGAAGTTTGAATTTCGCAAGGTATGCCAAATGCTTTGATACTTACGGCTTCTTTCTATATGAGCAGTTTGACATACGGCTTTGCGATCATGGAGCGCGTGCAAAATGGCGCACACGCGATTGCACGCGTGAGGGATACACACCATGCACGCGCATTCGCACGCTCCCAAGCCCACGAAAGTACAAGCGCATGTGTTGAAAACCCCGCGCGGTCTTTCGTATAAAAACAAACCCGTTTCGTTGTTTTACCGTCTTCCGAGTGCTTCGTTTTTTTTTTTTTTTTTCCCTGTTTGATCGTGCCCTCTTTACTCCGTGTACGTCCATGTTTACCCCGTTCGTCGCGTCCCACTTCGAAACCCTCCACTTCGGAAGTTTGATTCAATCGCAAATAGAAGTTACCGGTTTGTGGATTTTTTTTTTTTTTTTTTTGTCTCGATGCTTAACGCGCTTTGTTCTTAGTTGTAGGAGTTTTTGTTGCCGTCTGCTGCTTCGTGTCTGCTGCGACCTCTGCTCCCGGGGAGTTTTAATTTCCGGCAGCGGTAACAACGATAAATTGAATGGGCTGAACAAGGTTCTGTCGCTTCCTTTTGTTTCGAGTGCCTTCTGTCGGAAGACAGAATTAAACGGAATTCTCGGCCAGAGGTGTGTTCGCGCACAAACTACCTCTTGGGGCACTACGTCTGGGGCGTCAACGGACGACACCATGCATCGAAATGGCTATCAGGCGTCATGACGAATTTCGTCGCTTGTACCACTCCACTACAGGTTGTGTCGCTCCCGCAGATATAATGTATCCCACTATTTCTGTCCCCGAGTCCCCGAGAATCGATTTGAAACTACTGAAATTTTCGCCACCACCCAGTATGGCCAACTACAGATATAACTAGATGCGAATGAACCAAAATAGAGGACGAAAAAAAAATTTGTGCCCATTCGTTTATTTTTTTATTTTTTTATTCTTCGTCTTATTTTACAAACTCGATCAGTTTACCTTTGTAAGCAACCAAGTCGAACGAATGTTGTCATGTCAGAACAATATCGTTTCTTGTTACTTTTACTTCGAAGCATCATTGCTACCAAAGCAGTAACTTTTAGTGATGAAAATGAGTTACCTTATAGTTGAAATGGAAGTTACAGGTAAATGGCCTCAAAATGTTTTTTAGACCCGTTTCTCAATTATTTCCCCCCCCCCCCTTTTCACTCTCGGCTATTTATCGTTGATCTTGTTTCCAGACAGCACAAGAACAGCTGACAACAAAGCTGCTGTCCTTGAATATCCCAAATGACTTTCGCAAGACCTTTGCAAGACAGCTTGCGAAGGTCTCGCGAGAGTCCGCGTGACTATCGGAAATCAGTTTCGTTGCAGAAAAGAGCGATTCCTCCGAGAAATCACTAATATGTTTTATATGCGTTTATTTTGTCCTTCGTCGCGAATTTTTTGTAGCAGTTCCGTTTTCCGCCATCGTCTGTGTGCTTGGTTCATGACGTCATCACCAACCAGAACACGGGCCGTCATCTTATGTCGCTCGTTGGCACCCATACAGAAACCAGGATTACAAAAGATCCCCTTGGGTTCCCCCGCATCGCAAAAAACAAAAAAGAAATAAAAATCATGCATAGTTGGGGAGAGTAAAAACGGTTGCATGCGCGATCCTTTCCTGCCGTTAACGCACTGCTGTCAGGTGGATCAACTGCATGCGAATTCGCTCGACATCTGTGAGTGTAATTTAATCTCGAAAGGTTCCACCCACTCGCGTTCCCGTGGGCCGCCCACGAAAGTTTCGGGGAGATTCTATTCTGCGTCGTGGGGTATTTCGAAGTGTGGTCGTGGCAAGTTACGTATTCTTTCGTTTCTGCCCCTCGCCCGTCTCGCCGATGCTACAAGATGGCAGCTTACGAGAGAGCTCCAAAAAGACTTCCCTTGGTTTCCATAAAAAAAGTGTCCTATAGCTACGAATCTTCTACCCTATTATTGCTTAACAAAATCGAGTAACTGTAAATGCTACTCCTTAGGAAGTGTCAGAGTTGCGGAAGAGCTGCACCCGCCATAGGGAGAGAAGGGTCGCCGCCGTAATGTTTTTGCGTCTCACAAAGATCACGTGGGTCTCTTGACCCATGTTTCTCTTGGCCCTTGACCGGTGGTTCACTACCGGGCAGGGTGTGAACGGAAGGAAGCTGTTCGGGTATGCGAAGAGGAATCACACAACATGGTGTCAATCCGTCAGGTATTCTGCACATTGTCGATGTATTTTTCACTTGCCAGAGTGGGAAAAAAACTGATTCACAACCGAAACACCAGTTAGCCCGTTTTTCTGAGTCACCGGCAGAAAATAGGTTCGTTGTCTGCTCAAAAATGGAATAGGCGCCATTTTGTCCTCGCGTTTCGGAGTTGTTGATGAAAGGGTTCCGCAGCGGTTTGGCAACATTCAAAATGAGAAAATGTGATTAAACTTTCTAAACGTAAGGTTGTGTATATCTCGTCAAGAATTTACTAGTTTGTGTTTTTTTTTTTTTTTATAGTCCTGTAAAGTTACCGATTAGTTCCGAGTCCTTAGTCCTAAAGCCGGGGTGCAGTTTATGACGTTGATTCGGCCTACATTTCGTGAAAATATCTTGTTGATATTTAGTATTTTCCCAGAAAAAAAGAGCCTTGTGCCTTGTATTTATTTAAAATAGAATATTTTTTGTTCTTGTTTTTTTCCGTAAAAAGGAAGCAAGTATGGCGTTTTAATGGAAACAACGTTTTCTCTGTACATATGTACAGAGAAAACGTTGCTTTGAGTTCGGGCTGCCACGCGGTGCCGTATTTTAGTATGTGCAGTGTCGACTTCGGTCATGGCACTCGCAGAATACTGCTTCCATGGGCGTACCGACTGGAGGGGCAAGGGGGGCGCTTGCCCCCCCCCCCCCCAGTTCTCAGAATGGGGGGGCAAGGCATGTGTTTTGCCCCCCCCCCCCCCCCCTGAAACAGCCGCCACTGGGCAGGGCAAACACTAGCCGGCGGCGCGCCTAAGGGATACCAAGGGCACCGGCCCTGCGGGGGGGGGGGGGGTCTGGTTTGCCCTTTTCACTCAAAAACAAGTTGGTACGCCATTGACTGCTTCATAACTGTGTATCTTTGATGCCGTCCGCTAGCTGAATCGCAAAGACAGCCTTAAACTGGCCCATAAAATGCAAACTACTGATAGAATTCGTTATGATCTCAAACGCACACGCGTGTTTTGTGAGTTTTCGGTTCGCGTACCTTTTTGCAACATCGCAATCATGCAAACCTATGTACTTTTATTTTTTTTTTGTCTTTACTTAAAAGAACTGTTCAAAGGCCCTTTTAATCTTTTTTCGTTGGTTCTTTCTGACCAGTATTTCCGATTTTGTTTTTTGATTGCTCAACTAGAATTGCTCCACTGTAGAATAAGTATGAATTGCGCGATCTATCAGAATCGTTAGTTCGAAATTCATTTGTAAACATTTACAATGTCGCCGGCCATCCAGACAAACAATAATCTCTGAAAGCAGCATCTGCCAAAATAAAAGAACTCGCGAGCAACAAAATGAGCGTACGAAGCACTCTCACAATGCTAGCATATAAATGAATAAATAACGTGACACCCTAACCAAGTATCGCGCCTTTTAAAGTTTCCCACAGAAGTTAACAAGATCTAAGTCGAGGTTTCAAAGATTCCATAAAAAGTTAAAAGGAATTTTCTAACATGACAGGGACTCCGAGCTGAATTAAAACCCAAACCGAAAACCACTAAAGAGCGATATTTTTTAGGTGACGGTAACATAGGTGAAATCTTCATCCGTATTTCACGATAACCGAAACCGGTACCAAACCCAGAATCAGTTATCCGGTAACCTATATAATATAACTATTCTGAACAAATAACCTATGAATCAACATTACCAGTAAACAAACCACACAAATTATATTTTACATTTACTAGCTGTGGACGAACTACAAAGTTTTAGAACGCCGGCAAGTAATACTCCATGCACATTTAAGTACATCCGCATGACGAAAGGACGGGATTATCACATTAACGGGAAATTTATCATCTGTTGATAATCAGTTCAGTAAAAAGACTGGAATCGGTACATAAACTAAAATACAACTTCAATTTTTAGAGTGCAGCTCTTAGGCGCCCGTTTCCGGCTTGAGCGGCGTCACCGTCGGCGTCGCCGTCGCCGTCGCCGTCGGCGTAACCGCGCGGTGCATTATGGGAAATGTCCCATAATGCACCGCGCGAGCCCCCCCCCCCCCCCGGGGTCACGTGACCTCGGTGGGGGGGGGTCGCGTGACCCCTCAGGTCACGTGACTCTCCCCCCCCCCCCCCCCCGGAGTTCACGTGACCCCCCTTCCCCGAAGTGCATTATGGGAAATGTCCCATAATGCACCGCGCGAGACCCCCCCCCCCCCCCCGGAGGAGATTGAAGAATGAGGGGAAGAGGAGGAGGAGGGGTATACCCTCCCCTGAGTACCCTTCCCTCCTCCTCCTCAAGAGCTGCGCTCCAATTCGGCGTTACAGGGAGTTGTAAACGGCTTTCACTTTTTTTCTCTACAATTTTAAAAGCCTTACAAGCAGACATGGAAGTAATCTGTTACAATTAACGGGATAACTTCTAATTCATTACTTTTCCTGTAATTAAGTAATTATTGCGTTATTTCCGTTATTTTTCTGAAACTGTAATTTGTAATGTAATTCAATTACTTTTTTCAAAACGACATACTAAAATTACTCGCTACATTCCTTCCGTACCGTCAAAGGGAGAGGTAGAGTGGAAGAAGGACGACGCAATGGCCTTTGCGCTTTTAGCACGATGAGACAAGGCGGGGGTTCGCTAGGGAAGAAAGTCCCCGCGAAGGAAAGAGAAAAAGACTCACGGACAGCCCAGCCAGAGCATTTTTCGGGACACGGCCGTACGGTCAGCCAGGCTGAGAGGATTCTGCTGTCAATATGGAGGCAGCAGGCCTTGACTTCTTGGAAAAGAAACGGACTGCTCCGAGCACACAAGAGCAGCAAACTAAGGGCCTTAAAACCGTCGCGAAGGGTTCGTAAGGAGTAGGACCGTGGTGCATTGGTTCCGCTCCCTCCCTACCCATCCCCTACGCCCTCCCCCTCCTCCATCCCTCCTCACTCCCCTGCGCCTTGTACCCCAAACAACAATTTGTGTGTGTGTGTGTGTGTGTGTTTGTGTGTGTGTGTGTGTGTGTGTGTGTGTGTGTGTGCGTGCGTGCGTGTGCGTGTGTGTGTGTGTGTGTTTGTGTGTGTGTGTGTGTGTGTGTGTGTGTGTGTGTGTGTGTGTGTGTGTGTGTGTGTGTGTGTGTGTGTGTGTGTGTGTGTGTGTGTGTGTGTGTTATTGGCACACAAAACCGTCCTTGGCTTAGCGATGTTTCTGCCTACGCGCGCCCACCCCGCTAACAGAAAAATCTATAATGAGATCTTGCCCCTGCTCATCCTTGACAGCACTGTGAAAGCTAAAAACTGGCTGGACTAACCAGCTATGTAGCTTCTGCCACATGACTTCGCACTAGCGCATGCGTAAGGCAGAAACATGAAGGGTGCGATGGCAGCAGTTCTTTGGAACGGAAAAAACTGTACCGTCAACTTTGCTGTCAGTAAGCAGTAATTTTCGACAGCAGGCAATAAGTTGGCCGAGGAGCACGACCAGAACGGCTTGGGACTTCAAAGCTTACGCCATATTCTTATAAACAAAAATGCTGAGGTCCTCGTCAGCGGATTTTGCCTGCGGGGTCTTAGACCGAACTTCTAAGGGAAGGGAACACACTCCTAGTTTTCTGAGAATAAACAGTGGCTGATTTGGACACTGGAGTTGAGACATCGTAAGGCGGCGGTTAACGTGTGAGAGACATTGAAGCCTGGTGATCACTTACAATAATGTTGTTGTTGTTTTTTATAATTTCTAAACGAAAAAATCAGTTCAGCTGAAAGATTGTGCATTCAATTTTGTGTGAAGTTTTGGTTTTAATGAGCTTGGTGATCAAGAATTAAAATAAAGTGGGTCATTCGGTCGGAAAACAACCTCCGACAAGCAGGAGTCTTCGAAATGTGTCCAAACGCAAGTACCACATCTTGGTTTCAAAGCCAGTCAGTTTTAGTAGGTAAAATATTCCATATTTAAGCAGCATGCAGCCACCATAGTAAACTACATCTTCATAAAAATCGTGTTTTGAAGTTTACCGATGCCAGACTCGGATCATTTAATGGTGTGCGTGCCTCCACCACCCAAGTGCATTTGTCGCATGTTCCCGGGGTTTAGTTCTGTCCGATTCAACTGCGCGTTTATTTTGAACAGCTGTGTAAGTCCTTCAAAAGTTTATAGATTCGTTCTCCCAAAAAATAACCTAAAATAAAAGGCTTATAGTAGTGAATGTATTTTATTTGCGTTTTATTTTTATGGGGCCAAAAATTTCGCCCCTCAATCACGTAGTATACATTGCATGCCTTTTGCGTGTTTCTGTCAAGTAACGCAAAAATACTCGCGTAAAGCACCGAAAGAATTAATCGTTTACCTTTTACGGTGAGTAATTTGCAACGGTAATCAATTACTTTTTGGAGCAAGTATTTGTCATTGAAATTAATTATATTTTTGAAGTAACGGGTACAAGTCGGCTTACAACGAAGATATCCGGCGTTACAGGGGTACTCCGGCGATTTCTTCATGGTCTCCGATTTGCCTGAAAATTTTCTAAACACACTAACAAACGTCGCAAAAATAGTATCCCAAATATTAGGTCAACATGTTTTAGAGCACAGCTCTTAGTCGCCCGTTTCTGTGTTGAGCTGCGTCTCCATCGGCGTCGGCGTCGGCGTAACCGCGTGATGTCAGATGTGACGTCACGCGGGTGACGAGTGACGTCACGAGGGTCGGCAGTGACGTCATTAGGACCACGAATGACGTCACGAGGGTCACCAGTGACGTCACGAGGTCCACGAATGACGTCACGAGGGTCACCAGTGACATCACGAGGGTCACGTGTGACGTCACGAGGGTCGCCAGTGACGTCATTAGGGCCACGAATGACGTCACGAGGGTCACCAGTGACGTCACGAGGGCCACGAATGACGTCACGAGAGTCACCAGTGACATCACGAGGGTCACGTGTGACGTCACGAGCGCCACGAGTGACGTCACGAGGGCGACGAGTGACGTCACGAAGTTCACGTATTAAGTCACGAGTGCCATGAGTGACGTCACCAGTGACCCCACGAGGGCCACGATTTACGTCACGAGGGTCACCAGTGACACCACGAAGGTCACGTGTGACGTCACGAGGGTCACGAGTGAAGTCACCCTAGTGACGACACACGGGCATACCCTCCCCTCCCCTCCTCCTCCTCAAGAGCTGCGCTCTAATTCGGCATTACAGTGAATATTAAACGTCTTTATTTTTTTTTCGGTCCTCTACGTGTTTTTTAAACTGAAAGTTTCTACTGGCAAGAACGAAAAAGTGACATTACTGGAAGGCAGGGGTTCACTCTTGTGACTGTAGAGTTTGGTTTCAACTGATTCCAAGCAGTTTCATGATGTCAAATGAATGCTTTCGAAGCTTGCTCTAGTACCCGCGCACCAGCGCAGAACAATTAATTGGCATAGTGTATTCTTTTACTGCTCGCTCGACTAGCAAGCCTGGTTGTCACTAACGTCATGGCACTGGAAAGTGCGGGTATATTTGAATGTTGGTTTTTGCATCATTTTCATTTGCCGATTTCGCAATAACTATTATGAATTTCGCGATACTAAATAGCATACCGGAAAAAAGGAAGGCCGGGGCTTCAGAAATTTTAATGATTTGGGGTAGTTAAAAAATCGCCGATGTACCCCTTTAAATACACTGTGCGACACTGTTAGCGCAAACACGATGTCGGCACTTTATTGCACTTTACTCTGAAAGACTGGCAGGCATCAAAATTTACCGCTTAGATTAGTTCCTCAACTGAGCACTTTCCACTCGAATAGTAGTTGATACTATTAACATCAACTACGAAGTAGTTGATGAAAATGCTTCTGTGTCAGAATTAACATCAACTAGGAAGTCGTTGATGTTAATTCTGATATCGGTCGTGCTATTAGAGCTTTTATCTGGTGCTCTGCTATCTAAAATTATCAAGCAACAAAACGAGGTAAAGTTGCATTTCAGTAAAGTCGAGTCTCAAGAGCTCGCGCGACCCAGGCAGGCTTAAAAGGGTCATGAAACAATATAGGGTTGCAATGTTCATGACTTTGCAGAGGCGTACTGGTCCAAGTCTGGCCCAAATATACTCGTACAGACAGTCACTGATTCAGAAGCTTCTTCGTCGCGGTGAAATTTCGAGGATAAAAGGGGTCTATTTCTTTCAGTCTTGCCTTCGCAAAGCTTGATGACGTAATTGTGGGATCAAAACCACCCGCCTGACGAGAGTCGAGCGCGGCTTACGGATTGGACACGAGAACTGCTTGAGCATCCACATCGGCTCGTAACAATCAATGCCTCGGCGGACACTCGGATAGTGGCTCGTGTCCAACCACTGCGGGTATGTGAGCCGCCTCTGTGGCTCCGAGGCAAAGCGCCGGCCTATGGATCCCCAGGTGGCGGGTTCGAATCCCGGCCGAGGTGCACCGCAATCTGACAGAGGCTTATTGCGGAGAAGGCACGCTTTCAATCCCACGTGAAAGATCCCAAGGTGGTCATAATTAATCCTCAGTCCTCCACTGGTTCGTGCCACGTGACCGTCCTTGGTTTGGCACGTAAAACCTCCAAATTTGAATTTTAATTTTTGTTAATGGTGATGAAAATAGCCAAACTCTAACAATGCCTGGAGCTCATCACGCATTTTCTACTTTGCCGACCCCAGCGCGTGGCTATGATTAACGTTGGCGGCATAGGATAGGCACCAGGCCACGTGGCCGCTTGTTCTGGCTCCGAGTTGAGGGGATGAACGATGCTCATATTTTTCGAATTTATTTGCCGACAGCCATAGCTTGGAAAGAAAAAAAAGTTTAAGGTACGCCTAAGCACTTCTTATGAGTTGCGAATGCGAGAGCACGTACGCCGCTCTTCGCTCCCTTCTTCAATCTGCGGCGTACAACGCACTGACCTTTGGCGTGGAACGGTGGAGCCGCTGCCTCGCGGACACGCAGCGCCATCGGGTGAGCGATCGTTCAGACTGTCGTGTGCCTTGCGGAGCGAGGGAGGAACAGACAGCAAACGTAGTTCCAAGAAGAAAAAAACCCCTTGGTTTATTTCATGCGCCGTAAATATTGCCACGCGCCGTACAACCGATAAGAGGCGAGCGAACGCGGTGATCAGTGATAACACAACAGTGTGATAACAGTCAGGATGACACCACACAAACTGACGCGCAGCGGCCAATGGGAGCCTCGTTGACGCGCGCCAGCCAATGGGACCGAAGTGTAATAAAAGGAGCCCATGGCTAGCTTTGCGCGGGGTTTCATTAAAGCGCAGTTTTGCATAGTTTCAAAGCTGATGACGTCGGCTCGCACCATGAGACAGCTAATGCTTTCGCATTAAAACTAAGGCAGATTTATTCGCTTATTAACGTTAGGGTGTGATTCTGAGTAGTATTTAGCGAAGGTATGAAAATTGTTTAATGGCGCCTCTAAATTGGTGTGTGTGTGTGCTTATATAGCCGGAAGTTAGCTTGCCTCAGTGGGTGTCTCAGCTGTAGATGAGCAATTTAGCCAGTACGGTACAACCGGTAACCTGGGGTCTTTAACGTGCACCACTCAGTAGCGATGCACGACCGCACGCCGGTACGATGCTTATCGAGATTTTAAAGGGCAGTGACGCGAATTGAATATTCCTGAGACAAGCAGGCTTCATGCAGGCGGGCCTAGCAGGCTTCCCTTCACACAGTCTAAGTTAAGATGCTGATTCGAGCAAGCCGGCCCTGGAGTGGCGTTTATACTGAATGGTTCCTACCAGTCAATTTCGATCTAATTTTATGAACGTAGACACTGATCTGTTACGACGAATGGCGTTTAAATAATAATTAAGTGCCAGAAAATCAATCAATAACCAAACCAAAGGGCCCTGAATATGACGTCCTCGTGCAGTGGGGCTAGGCAACAGACGACAATAACGGCACTAAAATACTGTGGAAAGCAAAAACGCTATTACACCTTTTAAAATGTTTATCTGATCCTGCGAACGGAAAAAGTGATAAACTCTTTTAATGTGTACTTATTTTTTCTTATAAAGTAGCACGCACCATTAGCCTCATGTAGCGAGTCTTATTCTTGCCTCGTGAGACCCGGCCCTGAACCCTCCGATTGGGGCGGCGGCTTTTTTCGTGTCCATTATGCGACCGCTCTTGATACCACCCTTTGAATTGATTGGACTGATCTAGCTGGAAAAGGAGCGTCATCTGCATACCCCTCAACCGGCGTTTGGCTCTCGCGTTCAAACGCGTTTGACGAGTGCAATGGAGACAAAGGCCGCTAGCTGTAGGTCTACCCACTAATCATTCCAATCAGAGATCGGCGTTTTGACGTCACCGCGCGCTCTCGACTCCTCCTCTCCCTCACTTTCTTGGCGCAAAAGCCTGTGGATTTCAAGTTTTGAGCAGCACCCCTGACAAGCAAAATAGGATATTTTTAGATGGCGTTTTGTCAGCGCGACATTATGCTCCACCACGTTGCTCACGGACGCTATAAAAAAACCCACACAAAAAAAAAAAAAGCAGCTGAAAGGAGCGCATTCTAGGCGTTTCCCCAAAACGCTGACGACGCGAATGATATATTTTGTTTATTGATTTTTTTTTCGTGTACTCTCTTAGCGCGCATAGACAGACACTGACAGACGCTTGTATTCGAAGCTGCCTCGTGCAATATCTTAAAACCCCTACAGGGGATTTACATTATCTTACGCTACAGCGCCGCCTTTGCGGTCCAGTCTTGCACATGTCCGCTAGTATTACATTGTCGCGTCTTGAGCATGCGCTCGCGCCCCCTTGGCCGAAAGAAACAAGCCCATGAGGGCGTCCTTCGACCGTGTGTCGCAAAGCGCTGTAGCTGTTGGAATATGTAGGGTGTCTGAAGTGCCGAGGCTTAGTAATCTAAAATGGGCCGCAAAAATCGGCGCCCGCACAGAGCAATTTAAACTTTCCGTGAAAGGTATATTTCACAGGTGGTTTTTGCCTTGTAAAACTACAAGGCGTAGCTCCCTTTCTGTAAAAAAAAAAAAAAAATAGGGCCAAAAAACTTGCTAGGGTCAACGGCGCATGGCGACGCAGACGACCGAGTCGAATGGCGGGGCGCGTTTGGTGCACATTAATATATGTCGCTACCCTTTAAAAATATCGAGACTGCCTGCGACAATCGTGATCTATTAAAATGAACATAATATGCGCCTTTAGTTTAAAAATAAATGCGGAGAAAGATAGCAAAACTTGAAGTAACAAAAATAAAAGAAAACGCAGCTTCGTAACGACGGCGCTCTTGCTGCCGACGGATTTCGTCTGCGTGTCGTCTGCTTTCCTTCGCTGGTGGGCTATACGCCTTTCGACGCTGCTCCCGAGGTAGCGCCATCTACCAATACGTGCGCCAAACGCGCCCCGCCACTCGACTCAGTCGTCTGCGTCGCCGTCCGCCATTGATTCTGGCAAGAATTTTGGCCTTAGTTTGTACAAAAAGGGAGCTATGCATCGTAAATTTGCAAGTTAAAGCTCACCTGTAAAATACACCTTTGACGAAAAGTTTAGATTGCTAGGTACAGGCGCTGATTTTACAGCCCATTTTAGATCGAGCCTGGGTATTTCAAACACCCTATACTTCGATGGGAGGAGGGGGGGGGGGGGGGGGGGGGGGAGCGTTGGTGTAACACCACATGCACGACAAGGCTTGCGCATGACGTCATAGTTAGTAGATCATCGACTTGCCCCAAGCGGCAGACAGCTCAAGCTCGACAAGAGCCGCCGCAATGCGGCAGACGTGTCCGTCTTGGCATCGCCATGTGCTAGCGTCGCGCTCGTTGTGAGACGCTGCCCGAAGCATTGGCGGCGATGCTGACGCAAGCTAGGCGACGCTGCATGGAAGGCGCAGGCCTTGTTTTTTTAGGTGGTTTTGACTTGAGCCGTCGGAGATGAAGGGCGGGAGGGTCGACTTGCGAGGCTGTGCTTTGCCATAGCCTTCTATATTCTGACAAAGCCTGGCAGATCGCCACGAGAAGCGGCCGCCGAAAGGAAAAAGGTGAAGCGGCAACAACGGATGAGTGAGAGCCACGTGACTGGCGCCCCGCTGCGGCGAGACGCCGAAGCACACGTCTGACGAGCGAACAAGTGTGTTTCTGGTCCTCGCCACTGCAAAATCTTTGCGCTGACGTCCAGGTTCCCCGAGAAATGGCTCTTTGATGCTCTGTGCTACCAGATCCTCGCGCTCCAAATCTGCAACCGGGCACCCTATGGCTCCGTCTGCGAACTGCCAGACTTTGTGAGTATAAAGGAGGCAATGGCTTTGCGTTCGGGACGGTTCTTTTGGCCCCGCTACCGCCCACCTCTTGCGTTTGAGCGCATACGTGTAAAAAGGGCGGCGTCAGACCACGTGCTCTTCGAACGCTAATCTTCGTGAAAGTTGAAGAGGCTGCCTGTCCGATTATCTTGAACAGGATTCAGGGGGTCATTCCAGACCCCGTGCGCGTTCACGTGCTGTTGAGCGGTGTTTCTCGAGAAATAAATAAAATAAAAAAAAAAACTACTTAGGAATATTGTTAAAGACCTTTCTAAATCCCTCACCACCCATCCGAGACGCGAAGAAATCGGGTAACGAGAAAAATGTCGAAGTAAAGGCATGTGAGCTAATTAGGCTTAGTTTGGCTCATTAATTAAGCAAATCTCTCTGGGGAGATCGAAACGCGGGGAGCCGCACCAGTGTTTGCTGTTGTCGTTGCCCACGCGAACCCACCAACAACGCATGCGCTTTCGAAAGAGCGGAAAGATTAAGGACAGGGGAAGAAAAATGGAGAGGTCGGCTGAGATCCGTTAGCTTTTGGCCCCCGATAGGCTTAAGGACTGTTGATTCAGTTTCAGGCGGTCTCGGGTATTATTCATTTTTTGTGCTTTATTTTCCCCTTTGAAAAAAAAAATACACACGGAAGAGTAGGTGGGAAAACAAAAGGAAAGCAAGTTTTATATTTTCATCCTTTCATGTGTTTGTCGTTGTTTACATTACTGAATTTAGTTGTTACGTTAGGCCTAACGTGGCGGGCAAGGTGCAATGCTGATGACAGTATCAGCGGCCCCTGTTTTCTATCTTTTTTTTTTTCTTGATGTTATGTATATTTGTTTATCGGGGATAAAAGAAAGAAAGAGAGACAAAAAAAAAGGGGGGGGGGGGGGGGGCTACCCTATTACATTCCTTTGTTTAAAATGACCCATTGTCGCTTCAGTTTTTATCACGGTTAGCTCCGTGCTCCTAGTATGTATGCGACGAGCGGAGGCGCTCCCTCTCCAGCGCGTCTCCCAGTTTCGGAGGCTTAGGAAGGTCGTTGCGGGCCTCGCGTCGTTCGTAATTAGAGATTCCTTCCTCCGCGGAATAGCTTGTTGCGCCAGACACGTTTGGATGAGAGGCCGTGTTTTTCGCAGGGCTAAAACTTCTTAATTGGCGGGAAGAATGCATAGGGAAGGGGGAGAGGGGCTTTCGCGCCATTGTTCGCCTAGAATTTGCGTTTTCGTGCTTTCATGTCCGGCAAACGACGCACTGAAGGTTTCCCGCCAAGGCTGTGACTCGACTTTGAATCGAGGGTCTTGTCGCCGCGATCGTGAGGCGTCCTGCGCGTGTGTGTCTCGGCACATTCAGTATTCGGATAGAAGCTATAAGGGAGAGGAGGAAAGGAAAGGGCGCGGGAATGTCAGAACACCGAGCTCTGGTTGCCTTTGTCTCTACGCAATTTTCGAACGCGAACGTCGAAGGCCAGACACCGGCATTCGAAAGCAGGCAACGCGCACGAAGGGTGCACGTTTCGTGCGCGTTGGAACTACGAACGCCGGCGTCTGGCGTTCGACGTTTGCGCGGAAACATTTTTTTTTTTTTTTTTTTTTACTGGATCTGGGTTTAGTGGCTTTACCTCCGCCAAGCCATTCGCAGCGAAGAAGCCGCTACTGCGCCTTTCGGGAAGGCGAAAACGATCTACGAAAACTCCCTATTAGGGAGTTTTCGTAGATCGTTTTCGCCTTCCCGCAACGCTCTCCGCATCCCACTACGATACCCAAAACTGTACAGCCAAGGCCATCGGCGCGAAGACGAAGTAGCGGCGTCTTCGCTGCGGATGGCTTGGCGGAGGGGGAAACGCGATCTACAAAAACTCCCCAATAGGGAGTTTTAGTTAGGGATGTCGCGAACCACCCTAGGTTCAATTTCGAAAGGTTTCGATATTTTCGGAGCGAACTGAGGTTCGAAATCAAAAATTTTCGATATTTTCGTACCGACCGAGGTTTGAATTCGAAAAATTCACAACTTTTGATCACAGTGGTGTTTTGAATTCGAAAAGTTCGAAGCTTTCACGGTTTCTAAAATTTCGAGTTCGAATATTTCGAATATTATTTCACTTGAAGTTCGATAAATTTGAAGATTTTGAACTTTCCTCACTTGAAATTCGAGATACTCACAGCATTTGAATTTCTTCGGATCTGAAGTTCGAAAAATTCTAAGATTTCAAAATTCTTTGGATATAAAATTCGAAAAATCTGAACGCTTCAAATTTTTATATACATAAAGTTCGAAAACTTCGACGATTTCAAATTTCTTTCTACATAAAGTTCGAAAAGTTCAAAGGTTTCGATTCTTTTTTAACGCTAAATTCGGAAGAAAAAAAAAAACTCAATTTCTTTCAAGTCCAAGTTTTCAAAGTTCGAAGTCCGGTTTTCATGTCCCTCCACAGTTTCAGTTTCAAATAACTTTTTCACGACTCACTGGTTTTCACGAAATCAGGTTTAGAAAAGTTAGGGTGTGATATTTAGACTCCGCGAAGTTGGTCAGGCAATTAAATGAGACGACGAGATCAGTAAATGTGACCGCCAGCCCCGGGGGGACGGGGGGGGGGGGACTTTTAACGTGCATCACGCAGCAGTGATCACACGAACGCACTGTTTTACGATACTCATCCAGTTCGAAACGGCCAGGGGCGGGCAGGAGGTTGAGGCTCAGAAAAACCTTGAAGTGATCTGGCAAACTACCTCCCTGCCCCTTGCACGCTGGTAGTAATCCGATCAAACGCCGCCCGAGTGACGCTGGCATATAGTAAGATAAGTTTGTAATTTTCCTGGAGGTTTATTTTCTGGGACGGAGGAAACACCTCGCAAAAAGCACAGAAGCCGACACAACTCGAGGTCGAGGAGCGTTCTTACATACAAGTGGCGTCGGAAGAGGAAAAAAAAAGGGGGGGGGGGGGGGGGGGGCGGCTGCGCTTCTTCTTCCCCTTCCAGATATTTCGGACTGTTAAAGAAAACAAAACGGGGAAAGAGGGCGTGGTCAAGCTTATTTTAATCTGAAATTATTTATGCATATGTATAGCTACTGTCACTCTTCACTGCATAAAAGATCGCGTAGACGGTCAGTGTCGGAAACTTGTTGTCAAAAGGCACTACTTGTCACATTCTTAGTGGTTCGGAAGTTCAAAGATATGTCTTTTCGACCTAAATAACTGTGCCATTGGTAAAAAAAAATAAATAAATAAACATAACAATAAATGCAAGAATAAAAAGCTGGAGAGAAAAAAAAAGAAAAACTACCAAGAAACCACCGGAAGTGTTGTATTCTTGCATCTTCAGAGGCTCAGAACTTCGAAACAAGTTTCTCCGACCAAATGTGCAAAGGCTAAAAGAAACACGTCCCAGGAACGTGAAGCAAAAAAAAAAAATGTTTTTTTAATGACATGCTGAACTTGAACAATATTAGAAATCTTCCCCATGAGTTAATTTATTCCTTAACGTGAAAAAAAAAATACCTCATTTTGTATTCTGCACATGGCAATGATATGTACTGTCTAGCTGTGGTGTTAATTTAAATTTGATACCTCAAACAACTTAGACGAAAAGAAATACCAAGTTTAGGGCATAATTGCCCGTAGATATATGTTTGGACATTTCTTCGAAACTCACCTTGAATCACAATAATGACATCTTAAGACGACACTTACCTAGGCTATACATAGATCATTCTTAAAAAGCTTAACATCTCTACCATAAAGAGCTTCGGCTATAGCGCGCTTCAAATATGGCACAAACGACAATCGTCAAAAACCCGTCGTCCTTCCTCGCCCCTTCGGAAATTTATTTCTTTAAAAATAAGCATGCCAGAACATTGAAATAAACGGCATTGTCTTTCGTAAGGAACGCAGCATCGCAAGTAAAAATTTGAAAAAAAAATTACGAATGTATCTTACTACTTTAATTTAAACGAAACCGTCCGCCGGTCTTTTGATGTTCGACGAACGTCGAACTTTTACCCTAAAACTTCGAAGTTCGTCGAACTTTTGAATTCGCTTGATAAATAAGTTTGAAAGTTCGGAAATTATCGAATTCCTTGGCGTAGGAAGGTCGAAAGTTCGAAAAACTTCGAACTTTTTAGTGCAACAAATTTGAATGTTCGAAATCGTCGACTTTTTTGGTCTATCAAGTTCGAAAGTTCAACAAGCATCGAATTTTGCAGCGTAATAAGTTCGAAAGTTCGGAAAGGATCGAATTTTTTAGCGTAATAAGTTCGACGGTTCGAAAAGCGTCGAACTTCTTAGTTTAAGGAGTTTGAAAATTCGACTTCCGTCGAATTTTACGATATAGAAAGTTTGAAAATTCAAAATCTTTCGAACCTTTCGAACCGCCTGATTCGATCATCGAAACCTCGGTTCGAAAAACGTTCGCGGCATCCCTAGTTTTAGTAGACCGTGTTTCCGCCTCCACTAAGCCCTCCTAAACGAAGAAACCGCCACTGCGCCTGCGTGCCGATGGCCTTGGCTGTAGAGTTCCGGGTAGCCGAGGGGCTTAGCGAAGGGGGAAACACGGTCTACTAAAACTCCCTAATATCTGTCGCTCTGCGCTCCTTTTTTTGCGAGAAATTCCCCTTCTCGTAATAGACCCTTTACGAAAGTCAGCGCCTCTGGTGTCGGTTGCGCGAACTTGACGAAATCCGCCATTACTGCGTCGTCAAGCATCGAGGGGGTTCAACCTGAACCATTCCGCTGCTTTCGGCAGTGGTGATAGCGTTTGACATGCCAACCCATTGCTGCGTCCCTTAATGCACCCAAAGAGGGCCAAAAGATTAAAAACAACATAAGGTAAGTCTTCTTTTTCTTTTTTTTTTTTTCACGTTAAAAACACCAGTATTCGAAGAAATCGGGCCATGCAGATCCGCGCGGAGTGAACAACGATCACATTTGGCCTGTCCGCTGCTGCTTCAACGCTTTTCGAAGCTTCGAGCGCGTGTTCACCGCTTCGGAGTGTAAAGTTAGCACAAATAAAAATAATTTTTAGAGGAAAATCCCTGTCCACGCGACATCGTTTCGAAATGCGTTTTAACTGCACGAGTAATCGTGCGATGGATCCCGTAGCTGCGAGCGACTCCTGACCAGTATTCAGAGTTGATTTCTGACAATGTTGCGTTGTGGTGTCCGATCACAAGTTGTGTGAAGTTTCCTAGTAGGTATTGGCACGTAGCTTCGGATAATACCTCGTGCGCACAAGCACTCGCGCAAAAAGAAAAAAAAAAGCAGCACTCCCTGCGTGTAAACGCAAGGAGTGCTCGCACGTCACGACATTACGTAGAATTCGATAGAACGTTGTTTTACGTTCACCACATCGGCATTGCATGGTTGCTCTTGCTAGCACGGAGAGGTGTACTTTCTCTCTTTAATGCCTGTATCGGGAGCTCGTGCTGCAACTTCTAAACGTGTTTTCAAGCGCGCGCCCGGAGGCCCGAGGTATCGGGCCTCCGAGAACGATTTGCTTTGCTCGTCCCCGCAACGTTCTGCTAGAGCTGATCTTCAAGTGTTTTGACCACATTACCTCGTAACTTTGTCCGTGAGCATAGGACTCACCTGATCACAACCGCAAAAGGCACAGCATGCCATAGAATACATCACACAGCATATTTGTCTGCCACAACATAAAGTATGGAATGAATGAATGAACGATTTGTTGTTGAGAATAACACTAGAGAGTAAAACAGACGTGCGCATGGGATGCATAGGAGAGTTGACTTTATTAAGGTCGTTTGAAGAGCTTGTAACAAAACAAATAGGGACAGAGAGACACACCTTAGTCTTTACAGAAGGCTGTTTAAAAACAACCAGTAGAACAGCCCAACGGAAACAAGTTTATATTGCAAAGTTCCGTCTGCATCGTTTAAGTTATACAACCACATTTTTTCTAACCGCAATATTTCTACTCCCAGGTTTCCTACTTTGGCTTTCCTCTGGCTCCTGAAGCAGCTTGCTTTGATGAGCACTCCAGTGGTGGATCTGAAATAAATTTGCGTTCTTGTTTACTTATGTTTACTGCATAGATTGTACACTGAACAAACATACTATGTGTTCACCCACATTGTTTTTCAAATAAGTAAGAGGCATAATCTTAGCAGTGCTCACTATGTGTGAGAAAAGACGCGTCATATATGCGATTATTCGTTTACTAAACGCCAGAAGCTTTTACTACGCCGAAAGTAAGGACTGGTTTGTCCTAACTTTTGAGCTAGCATGTTCGTGCTGATAGTGGACACACGTTAAACCGTCAACGTGAAACTTGCCAGCACAGAAAGCAATACGATCAAAACGGGCGCCTTTGCTAAAAAAAAAAAAGAAAAAAAAACTATGAAGCACGGCGTACAGAGGCGAAGTTCACCGGCACGACGCACTCTTTACTCCGTACGCCACTGAGCTTCGCAACATTATCTCAAGCTGTGAGAAGGCAACGAGTCAGAAAATATTACATTTCATTTCATCATGCAAACGAGGCCGAAGATGCGTGAGTATCTTAGGCCTCTTTTGGCGTTTCCTTGTGCACGGCGCTGCGGCAGACGGCACAAGTCTGCCTGCACGTAAAAGACACGTTCACGGCGTGATGCGCGCGCTTGTAGCTTTCGGTTGGCTCACGCTTAGGTCTGAACGAGCGACAAGAAAGAACAGTGCTTACCTCAACACTTGAACTGACGCCGGATCAACGTAGGCCTCGGTGATGAACTTGTTGCTTCGGGCAACCAGGCGGCTCGAAGCGAGTGTCGAGGCGCGGTACGCCTTTTTCTTACATTTTTTAAAGCTACGCGGAACTGCAGTGAGGTCAGTGCTCCACGGGGAAGGCAAAGTCACTCGTCCCTGAGGACCGTAGCCAAAGGTGCCGGGAGTACTGCCACAAGCACCCGCCATCGCTCGCTCCCGAAACGACGACGCAGTAATGGCGGCGGTTTCGGTATCTCATAGTTGCTTGACTGACTTTCGTAAAGGGTCTATTCCTTTCCGTAGCCCATTTTTAACTACCATGCTTTGCAATGAATACCCGCCTATACTTGCCTCTCCGCTGTAGGCGAGCAATTTGACAAATGCGGGGCGACCGTTAACCCGGCGCCCTTCATGTGCATCGCACGCTTCCTAGTTACTTTTTAAGAGGAAAGCGAATAACGTATTTTTCGTTGCAATTTGATGAAGTAACGAGAAACTGTATTTAGTTACTTCTGGACGAGAACTTGTACGACACAAACACCCAAAATAGCTCCCACTCAAGCTCGCGCCTGCAACTTGCACGACGAGGAAACGTTAGATAGGCCATAAAATCCACAAAGTATTTTGCTGGGTGATTCAAGGAGAGGCCAGGCTTTTTAAATCGACCGCAAAATTCGGTTTCTTAACCTATCGCGCTACGATTTTGTGCAGCGTTGCCCACAGATGGTGCATTTTTTTTTTTTTTTTTGTAAAATTTGCAAAGAGCGAACTTACCTGAGGAAAAAGTAAAGAAAGAAAAAGGCTTAGCTCTTATGGAAACGCAGCGACGCCACCGGTCTTCAAACAACGCGGCGCCGTTTCGAAGGAACGCGCTAAAGTGTGAGGAATTATTAGGGAGTTTTCGTAGACCGCGTTTTTCCCTCAGCTAAGCCCTCCGCAACGAAGAAACCGCTACTGCGCCTGCGTGCCGATGACCTTGACTGTAGAGTTCCGGGTATCGTAGAGGGTTGCGGAGGGCTTAGCGGAAGGGGAAACGCAGTCTAGGAAAAGTCCCTAATAACGACGACAAATGTTCGAAGCTGCCACTGCTTCATAAAGACGACAGATTCAGAGTAACGAGGAAATAACGCGTTACTTTCAAGCGGATGTAACGCGTTCCATTTGGATCGCAGTAATGAGTAACGTACTTAGTCACTTTTTGAGTGAGTGAAGAGTAACGGTATTTAGATACTTTATTTCAATAACTTGTACACGTCAAATCGTGCGGTAGTGATTGCACGAGCGTACGCTGCTACGATGACCGACTGTGTGCGATGCTCCCGCGTCTCAGTACCCAGGCTGTCTTCGCGTAGAAAGCCACGCAGAGTTCCGAAACATTTTCTAAATAAATGAGACAACCTTCTATAGGGTCGAAGTGTCAATAGGCGGCGTCACTTGGGACTCCAACATAGAACAAAAGACTGCTCGGAGACGCATCACGTGCAGAATGTTAACGATCTTGTTTTGATTGTTGTCATGCCTCAGCGTCATTCTCAGGCCACACGTAAACCATGTTCGCCAACAGGGACTTTTAGCAAACCGTTACCGCGTTCCCCCTACCGCACTACCGGAGCCTTTGAAGCATGCTTTTCAGCGCGCGCCCCGCGGTCACGGTATCACCCGCGGGCGCACTTAAAAAAACATGCTGCAAGGGTTCCGGTAGTGCGGTGCGCGGAGCACGTTAACGGTTTGCTAAAAGTCCCTAATAAGCGGGTAGGCTGCCGGGTTTACAGAAATACTGTTTTCGTTTTCTCGTACATTTTCAAACGCATAAAATATTATCGACGAAAGCAGACGCATTTGCCTTATTTATGGCGTTCGTCGACAGGTATTCGTCGATACGTTTCAAGAAGAAATAATTCCCAAATGAATCCGCGTTAAAGTCACGATCAGGAGTGACGTATTTATTGTGCTTAGTTCTAGCCTCATTCTCGGAGCTTCCATAGATACGTGGCATATTTCCGTGTGTCAATAACACGATGGCGGTGTAGAGAGTAGAAAATTAATATCATCCGAGTTAACACCACTCAAGTAGCTCTAGGGAGGAGGCCTGCAGCCAATTTCAGACTTCACTGTGCTCCTTATGCCCTTCACCGTCAAGAATAGGCGGTTAAAGGGGAAAGCCTGTCGCTAGTTGTTTGTTTTGTTTTGTTTTTTTGTACACCTGGCTGGATTTTACGCACCGGGGTGCGTTCGCTTCCAAGAAGAACACTCGATTATCGGACTAATAACGGAAAGCAGAGTTCGCATGATCAAATAATTAATTGAATTAATAAAACACCCAATACAAAATTATACACAAGCGTTTGCGATATTTCAAAAATAAAGGCAAGCGATAACAAATTTCAATAAAATGCAGTGAAAAGAAAATGACATTCGACTTTTTTATTGTTTTTTTTTTGTTTTTGATTTTGTTAGACGTTTTAGGTTATCTGTTTACGTTGATATATTCGATCATTCCTGTATATGGTGTGTTCTGTATTATTTATTTTCTCGTTATTTACATATAGCTACGTTATTGGAAGGATGCCGATTGCTATGTTTGAGTTTGTAACCTTCAGCTGAATGCATTTTTTCTTCTACCCATTTCTGCGAGTATTTCTGCGCACTGTAAGGGACCAGCACCAGCTTCTTGGCCTTTTTTTTACTGGCCCCTCTCCGGACCTTGCCCGAAAACAAACTAACAAAATAAATTTAAAAAAAAATGTTCACGGTGCCAGGAGGGCAATCGGCGAGTCTCATTTCATCACCCCCAAAGCCTAAATTCCCCTTCTGGCGACTAACAGAAGAGAACGAGAGAGAGAGAGAGTAGTTGACCGCATGACGCAAGAGCAGACACGAGTTGCCCGTCGCTAACTCGCACCTGCTCGCACCGGAAAAACATATTTTTTTCAAAAGCCGTCTTTCCTGCAAACATATTTCACTTGATGGTGTTTCTTCTTTTTTTTTCTCTTTTTTTTAACCAGTGAGGGTGATTATTTTGTTCCCAAAATGTATTAGTGTTTTTTTTGTGTGTTTGTGTTTGCTTGCGGAAGTGGCGGGACAAAAAATGGCAGCTTCCCCCTAGGAGGGAGGGAAGGGCGCTAGAAGACTTGAAGGCGGGGTCGTGCAGTCGAGCGATGACCAAGGTGGGGGTCGCGGTGGCCTCAGGAAGCCAAGTTATTGTTATAAGTACAATCAAGGTGAAGGGGTGGGGGGGGGGGGGGGGGGGGAGGGAAGGAGTGGGGGTCACCTGACGGCGTTCGGGTATTTGAGGGGTCACGGGCCTGGAAAGTTTGCCCACCCCTGGTATAGTCTAGGCTTCCAGGCGCATTGCGCGGCGGAGGTGGATCAGAGGAGACGCAGCTCCACGAGAGCGGGTTTGAGTGCTCTTTTTTCCTCTTTGTTTTCTGGGATGACAAATAGGGCCTTGAATCTTCATAAAGGGAGCTTAGAGCTGTTTTCATAAGGAGCTTCGAGGTGTTTTAATTGACATCTGTCGTTGTCCTGTGACTTTATTTCCGACGTCTCAGGTTTTAACTCTGTGTTTTAATCATGTTAAACTATGAAGGTTTCCAATTAATTACGAGAGACTTCCTGCCGTAAAAAAAAACAAAAAAAACAGCGTCGAGATAAAATATTTATTCTTCATTTTTTTACGAGTCTATTTATGAGTGTTACGTGTACCATCAGATAAAAAAAAGTGCATATCGGTAACACAAGTAAAAGAGAAGGGAAACAGAAACGGCAAAACGTGCGGACAGCAAAGGGGCGGAAGCGGTGTCACGCCTTTTGTATTATTGCAAGCACGACTGTGCCCGTGTATATGACCGACTACACTATAGAACGTTCTTTTGACTCATTACTGTGGCTGCCTGCAGCCACTTTGTTTTTGTTTCACGGTTGTTCAGGGTCACTTCACACGCGCCGCTATACGCAGAGACACCGTCGAGCACTGCGTGTCCACATGAGGCGTGGCGCAGGTTCAACAAAACATAAAAACTGTCAAAAACTTCAGCAATCCAGCTTGGCACGCAGTCAAGTTGACCCAAGCTTCGATTTGAATTTGGTTGACCACCAAATTTGATAATCACGCGAGCTGTGTCAAGTTAGGGAAACCGTCGTTCCTTTGACATTAGCGTGGACTATACGAGCGCGAGGGAACCACTCGCGTAACCGCTCGCGCAAACGGGGCTCTTTCTCCCCCGTAGGGAGTAGCCACTGGCGGCCATAGCTGTCTGCCTGACTGCTCAGCGCGTGCCGGAGGCGAGCTTCCGCAGTTCTTTTGCAACGTGCATTCCGCAACACCAGGATTGCCGGTCTTAGCAGCCTATTAATGAGAGCTCGTTCTGAGCATGCGCTCTAAGCATTGTCCTCAAATATGGCGTCCAATGACCGTTTTTTCGTGGCGGCCGCCAGGTTGAATTTTGACGTAGCTGAGTTGGGTCAAAATAGCAAATCATTGTATTTGCTGAATTGAAGGCCCTAGAATTCAAGGGGTTCGTGCCAATAGTTCTACTTTTTTCTTGTTTATACTTTTATATTGCAGTTGCGCTTAAACTATTTACTTTATTTTTTGTCGCCCAACCCGTCACATTTCAACATGGCGACCGTCAGACGAAAACGGTCTCACAGACAGCCTAAGAAACGTGGGGCGGGGCGAGCATCTCATTATCGCTCAACAGCCAGTGAAATTGCGCCGATGAGAATGTCGGAGAATAGATGAGGAAGCATGAAGCGTGATTATAATAACCACCGTGATTCTTAAACTGTCAGTGGCTGCTGTGTGCGAGCGTGTGCTGATCGTCGCACCACCTATCCGTGGTCTGCTCGCATCGGTCTGGGCTGGAACCGCACCTACTGCCGGTTTCGGTGAACATCGCATCGTGCCGGCCTGCGGTCGTACACAATCACCAAGGCACGACGCCGCTCACAGACTCTGGGTTAGCGGTCGTACTGCGCTCGCCAAACTGCTTACGTACACCGGAGACGCCGGATAGCTTCCCACTGTCTAACACCTGTGTGCACGAGCCTGACTCGTTTCTTTTTGTTCTGCTTCTTCTCGGCTGCACTCGAAAAAAACCGCACCCGAGCGCCTTCCTCGCTATTCCCGCGATACGCAAAACGGACTCACCTGTCGGGAAAGGGGGGTTGTAAATCAGTGCGGCTACACGACGTAGCACCGAGTTTCGGAGTCCCTTAGTTGCGCTGGCTAATGAGTTTGCGATAATAGTGCAGAATGAAGCCCCGGCAAATCGAAACCTCCGGGAATCAGAAGCGGGCGTCCATCAACGCAACCTCCGCTCGCACATCTTCGAAGCAGCCAGAGCTTGACAGCGAAAGATCCAAGGCAGACCCGCGCAAACATTAGCTCGATTGAACGCCTCTCAAACGCAGGCGTTGCTGGCTTTGTAGGCTGCCACACGACGCCTGCACTTCCCTCATTAGGATAGACACCTCCGCGGGTTTGTGATTTGAACCAGTCGCCGAGCTCCGCTAGTCTTCGAAACCACCCATAGTTCTTCTTAAAAACGGGGGAGAACCTAAGAGAGAGAGAGAGAGAGAGAGAAAGAACCACGTATTTCAGCTCCAGTTACACGAATCTCAACGACTCTCACCTAGTCCTCATGTATGAATGACAGGTGTACCCTGGGTATCATCGTTGCTGAACGGTGATTGGTCTATGTGCTCGTGACGTGTCCATGACGTAGCCGCGTTGGGTGTGGGTTGCAGTGCGAGCGGATGTTTGGGGGCGGAGCCTGCTTTGAGCGCGGTATAAGAAAGGAGACATTCGCGCTTCCAACCAATGGTGCGTTCGCATTGCAGACGGCACAGAGAAGCCATGTCGACCAAGCTTGCGTTCCTGGTGATATTCTGCGCGGTGGTGTTGCTGCCAGCCATCGTCCAGTGCAGGTCCCTCTACAAGTGAGTGGGATCCCGATTTTCAATTCCGCGCACTTTCAATTCGGTTCTGTATTTGCTCTAAACTCGCTCGGCGGAACTATGTCAAGATCATCTGGCGGGCTAGTTAAACATATGAAGATATACAAGAAAAAGTGCGCTAACGTATTGCGGTCACGAGTGCGTGGGTTACGCGTTATCTATTGTGTGGGCCCTCAATCCGACGTCCCTGGTGCCAATGTTACTATTAACACCCTCTACACAAGAAAACCCAAGTGCCGAATTTACCTGCGTCACCAAAAAAGGACCCCGTAGGGTGCAGATTGGACAGGACTGTGGCGCCATCGTTCGGTTGGGGCTCGGGTTCTCACTGATTGGACACGAGTGGCAGCCGAACGCTGACGCGGCACTCGGGTCCAATCGCTACCCGGTGGCCTCTTGCAGGTGACGCAAGAAAGCACTTCGGCTTTCTTGTCTTGTAGGTGTTACTGTAAACAGGGAAGCTCCTCTTTTTAACTTTGGGAGAGCGAACGGTGGAGAGGAGGTCGCCTCCCTTCCAGCGTTCGCTCTACTAAAGTGAAAAAAGGAGAAGGTAGGAACTCCCGTGAAGAACCCCCCCCCCCCCTTTTTTTCAGCCCGCCTCCCGGCGTTTCAAGCGCCATCTAGATTATCGTTTCAAAACTGTGTTTCATAGAGTACGGTGAAACGCCGTCTAGACGCTGCGCTTCAAAACATATGTATTGCACAGAATATACACATCAATTACCTTAGCAGCCATCCCCAAAGCGGTGGCGCGTTGAACAACGGGAGGCGGGCCGTGGGAAGAAAGGGGGGGGGGGGGGGGGGGGGGGGGGTTATTGCTCGCGGAAGCAGTGTCTATGGGAAGTTCCGTAACTGAGCTAATCTATAAAAAAAAATTAAGAAAAAAAATAATGTTGTCTGGTGCTGCTTCGTTACGTCATTTGGGACGTCAGCACTCTAGAGTCTTCATCCTTTCACGAAACCGTCGACAGCAGACACGTATTTGAAAGCGTCTAAAAGCGCGTAAAATGAAAAAAAAAAAAGCAAAAGAAATAACAACGATATGTACTTTTTCTGGTTCCGAGCTTGAAAGGGAGGCACTGCTTTCTTTGGACTGCCTCAGCTGTTTTCGTTAAGTTGAAATTCTGTACCACAGGCGCCCGAGTTAACCGGATTAGCGCGTATTGTCAGCTGCCTCGAGAACCGAGGTTCAGACTGTTTTTACTTTCGTCCAAAGTTCTCCCCTAATTGGCAGCTGAAGTGTACGTCCGCGTTTTGTTCGTTTTCGAGTCTTGAGGGCATGAAAACTTCACCTTAGGCAGCGTGTAAAGCCTAATTTAATTTTTAGGTGGGAACTCGGACACTTGCTATAAAAGGTTGTAATAACGAGTCCAGCTTCGGCTTTATAATCGAAGCGCGACTCCGACTGAGGCCCCCACGGGGCTCTGTCTGGGCAGCCCTGGTTGCCAGCACGTGCAGCGTGAGTGCCAAGGCCACTTCGGGCAGGAACGCAGTAAGCTGCGACGGCAGCGACACTCGTGTTGCCTCATTCATTTTGCCAGAAATCCTACGACCAACCGCCAGGATCGCGACATCCGTCAGCGTGACACTTGAGCGTTTGTGACGTCATTCGTTGGCACTTGGAGACCGCTTACGATGCGTGGGCGGATGGGACGAAGTGCTCGCCCACACAAACGGAGACGCGGCTTTGAGACGAGTTTGAAGTCGCAGTCACTCCGCTCATACCCTCACGCGCTCTATGTTCGCATTTAAATGTATCGCGAGTGTACATACGCGATACATTCAAATGTTCGCGTATGTACAATGTTCCAAGCATACTTATGCTTAGAACATGTGTGCAGATCGTTTTTTTTTTTTTTCGTGACCAATCATGCACTTCAAGTAGTGTCAGCAAGCATTTAAAAAGGCTATCCCATTACGGTGTGTACGCATGTCCGTTGTTTTATCACTTCTCGGTCTGGTGAGTTATAATCGGAAGGCACGGGGCCTACTTGCAGTCGTGGCTGAAAGTGAGAATCCGTGGCGTGTCTTCAAAGGGTATTTATCCGGAGCACTGCCAGCTGGCGCTGCTGAACCGTCTGAAGCAGAGACGGCTCTGGTCTGAAGTGCCCGTGCCCCCCCCCCCCCCCCCCCCCCCTTGAGCCGCGTGTCGTCGAGCTTCGCGTTGTGTGTGTCCCTTACATGTTTGATGGCTGGCCCGGGCCTTTATGACTGGCCCAACAGCCTGGGTGGATTATAGATGGCGTCGCGTGCGCGCGGCGGGGAAGAAGGGGCAAACGGGGGGCGAGCTAGCTTTCGTGCTCTGCGCGCCTGCATGCCACTTCCAGAACCGACGGCCCTAGCCCGTTTACGATGCGACGACTTGTGAACCCTGCTCGCTCCGATGCCCGCGTGACCAACCATGAACCCGCTAAGGACAATTTCTTCCTCGATATTTGTTAACACGATCGCGACGTTTACTAGCGGAAACTGTGGCGGACGAATTTGTAAGTGACCCGCTACCCGAGTAGTTCAGTACGAAGAGAGAGAGGGTGCTAATACTACCCGCTTCCAGATTTATCGCCCATTGCGTATGAATTGGAAACCTTGTCTATGACCCCACTTTGGAAATCCTACTTGGGTAAATGGATTTACCTTTACAAGGGGTATTGCACCAATTAAGTAGTTCTTCGATCACCCGCGTGCGAGTGCGGTTAGAACGCGTCCAAGTTGTTAGCACCCGTTTGCTTGATGAACAGCAAATGTGTACACGCGTCGGTAATGTGTCCGTCGTGGGAAATCAGTTGTGCGACGTCCCACGGCACGTGCATAGCCTTCTTTATGCTGAAAGCCTGGCATGTCAGCGATCTTATATCGCAGAGAACTTGATAAAAGCGAATAACGCAGGCAGCGCTCGCGCGGAGCAGCGACAAATTTCGAAAGTGCTGTCACGAGTTTTTTCTGATGCCTTTGAAGAGGAGGACATCAACAGTCCAACAAACAAGAAACAAAAAGAAAAGAAAGAAATGTTTTAAATTTTTATGCAGTCCGTACCACGGACCTGCATGTGCATACGCTATTCTACACATTTATGCTTTGATTCGCGCCGTTACAACTTGGAGTTTTGAATGCAGTGGTCTTCTGAGAAAATCAGAACGTCGAGCCTTCCTCTTACCATCCACTTTGTTCGTCAGTTGCGTACCGCCCTATCGCAAGTAAATAATACCGCGAAAGAAACTAACACTATAAAACAATGTTGCAAGAAAAGCAAAACGCTGAAGAGAAAGAAAATAATTTTTTCTCACTAAATAATTAAATACCGAGCTGTTTTCGTTATATAATGGAGGGATTTACTCAATAAAATGTTGTTTAATAAAAATGTACCCTAAAATTACAGTAAGTTTTTCTTCCGCAATGCTTTCGGTGTTCGGACCAATTGATCGATCAATCTGTCACGTTTAAAAATACAACTAGTGAATAAGGAGCACTATTTTATAGCTACAGTGATTTACATCAAATAAAACTTAATTTAAATCAAATAAACTTTTCTCCACCCCGCCACTATGTACTGTTCCAATCACACTTACCCGGAACTTGCAAATTAAGTTCAATGCAGAAAAAAATACTCATATTTGTATGAAGCGAAGATATAGTACAGATGCCATGGGACATAAAAAAGATAACTTGACACAGCACTAAAGCATGCTACACGAATACACAGCAAAAGGCCAACCGATGCTTAGCCTCATTTCTCCAGTGAAAGTGTGACTGTACCCCCCCCCCCCCCCCCCCCCGTTATTTGTAAACTATATATCCACAGAAGCTTCGGGGCACGTTTGTCAAAGAGCGAAGCAAGTGGGCGTGCCAATAGATGCATTTCAAAATATCGCACCAAATGTATTGTGAGCCTCTATTGGACACGAATATGACGTCAGCGTTCGGGGAGGACTCGGATCCAGCCCCACGGTTCGTGGCCAAGAAATGGCGACCGCCACATCTGCTTCATGGAGGGTCTGTTTTGTGGCTAGCGCTCCGTCGTGACGTCACAGGCCTGGGTAGACCTTTTTTCTGGGTGACCCACTTGCAGCGCAGCGGGGGCAAGTCTCTGAGCTCTGGGCCTTGTTCTGCTTTCAGCCGCAGCCGGCGAAGCGGCATCTCCGACCAGCGGCTGGCCGAACTGGAGACCCTTGCTGGGCTCAAGTCCCTCCGGCACCGGCTCAAGGGTATCTCGTTCCCAGTTGCCTACGGACTCGTCGACCCCAACAAAATGTGAGTTTCACCATGTCCCACCTGGACGATCTGTCCGTGCTACGAGCCATTCCGACCAATTCAGCCTCGCGACTGTTTCGATCTGGATGAGCATCGTATACCGACGTGCGATCTTGTACCACCCCTGCGTGATGCACGTTAAAGACCCCAGGCTAGCACTGGCTACCTTCCTCATCTTCAGCTTCAGCTACGACGCACCTCGAAGGCAGAAGCTTGCTCTCGTGACTGTGCAAATTCGGTCGTTATCCGTGGTAGTTGAAGAACCAACCATTTTCTTAAACCACCTAACCCTGGGTGCAGAACGCTTACAAAGTAAAAGAGAAAAGGAACAGAATGACACGAGACGTCTCAATTATGTTTTCATTCTGTCATTTTCCCCTTTTATTTTGTTTTGATTCTTTCCCTTTTCACTTACACTTCGGATTCTTTTTGTTTTCTACCCAGTCTCGGGGAGCTTAAAAAAAAAAAAAAAAAAAACGGTAAGTTTACACCTACCGCTTTGTTTAAAATTAAGGTGTTTGTAACTAGACGACTGTCTGGAGACAACAGGTTGATTTTTTTTTTTTCTAAGTCACTTAAACCAGCGTGTAAAACAAATTTACTGTCAATTTAATTTGTCATAAAGTGCAGTTTAATTAAGTGTTGTTTTTTATAAAACAAAACGCCACACTTTGTTTTTAGTACACGTTTGATCTTTTTTGGCCAATATAGGCCGCACCAAAAAGCTCAAAACAACCGAAGGGAAAAAATAAGGAAGTGTCTACTCTACATCCACGCGCCGGGATGTAGCAAGTCCAGGGGGGATATGGCTACATCCACGCACTACGTCACTTCCGACGTGGATGTAGCCCACGCAATACTGGGGTCCAATCTATGAGCCGCATTCAAATATTGTCATTGGGGGATAATCTGATCCTCCAGCTACGTCATGAAGTTTTGCGAAGGAGAGATTGAAAGAAAACGCTCACTTTTGTCCTTGCGATTACACCGCAAGAAAGACGTACGTTCCTTGGTCGGTGGCGTTGTGTGCGAGTAGACTTGGGTCCCAGTAGTGCCAATAAGCTCGTGTAAAGTGAAAAATGTTCCAAGCGAATATTGTTGCACCGCCCCTTGAAATAGAACCTAAAAAATAAAAGGTAGTAAAAAAAAAAAAAAAAAAACTCAACTCTCCAAATTGCTAGCCCGCGCACTGTTGTTCGCACTTGGTCAGCCCTATCTAAATTTTTATTGTTTGTTTTACTGTAGCACAAAAATAAATACGCATGAAAATATTAAAATGGTGAAGGAACAGTACGTAAATATATTCGCGGCGAGCAGTTTGGCTATCGCCGCCTGGTGGACAAACAAACCCAGAACTCCAAAGGACAAACTCAAAACTCCAAACACAGCTAGGTGACTGGTGCGCGACCCGAAAAATCCGCCTGGTCCTCGTGTCGAACCAGGGACCTCTTCATTTCCAGTGGAGCGCTCTACCAACTGAGCTAACCAGGAGTTAGGCGTCACTATAGAGCAAACGGGTTTTATCAGCCGCTACCAGTCTAACACCAACAACGGTGAACGGCCTGCATTTTAAGGTTATGATGGTAATGCCAATAATGCCAAGGTGCAAGCGAGATGGGCAAAAATGGCGATAATAATCTCTGGAGAAGGGAAACAAGTGGGACGAAGGACAAACACTGTGTTTGGAGTTTTGTGTTTGTACCCCTTGTCCTTCTTCTCCAGGGATCATTATCATCATTCTCGTCCAGCTCACTTGCACCTTTGTATTAATTTCATTATCATTATTTAAATCAAATTAAAATTAAATCACTACCTAAATATTTTTTTTTTCTTGACCTTGCTACGAATCCAGAGATAATCTAAAGTTTTGGCCGAAATTGCATCGCATGAAATCTAGATTGGCGACATCGTCGCCCTCGCAACGGATGTTTCGGTGGTACCGAGAAGAAGACCGACAAAAGAGAGCGGACAAAAAAGCAGACAATAGGTTAGACGTGTTCGTTTCGTCGCGAAGTGTTGACGTCGTTCGAGCGCTTGTCAACTTTATTTAAGTTTATACATTGCGCGATTCCAGTTTTTTCTAGTAAAAGTACCAAAATAAAAAAAGCTAGTTATAGATTTTACGGGTGATGTTTCGTTGCATTTTCGTGAATATTATCGTCGCCAGCGATATGGGCCCATCGAAGGACCGCCCACTGAGGCCAAGGATGTTCGCGTCTATGTCCCGCCATTACGAAAACCTTTTCTCTAGATTATTATATTTACTTAGTGCTGGGAAGTACTTTAGGCACATTGTGCTTAAAGTACTACGTTAAGTCAGTTTAGAAAACTTTTACTTTATTTGGAGTACATTCCCCGAGTGTGTACTTGTACGTTACTTAAAGTATTTCTTTCTGGTACTTTCCGAGAAAAGTACTACTCCCGACTTCAAAGCATGCACTCGCCAAGTATGGTATTGTTAAATTTTCATCACAAAATGATGCTTTGTCAACTTTTGTAGAAATACTGGGAGGATATTCTACTAAATATAAAAAAATGAGAAGAAAATAAAACACAGTTCTTCCCATTTTTCATACATATATCCTTCTCAGCACGCTCTCCTTAACACGCCAAGGATATTCTACTCCCGCCAGAAACGCGAGCAGACGACGCACCGCTGCGTTTGTACCGGGGAAGGGGGGGGGGGGGGGGGGGGATTAAAATTATAAGGAGAGGACACACTCCTCCAAGACGTTACTGCTTGCGGAAGCTACGGGGCTGACGTAAGTCGGAAGGACTTCTGAATTTGGCACCATTTCCGAAAATAACAACTTTGTGGCTAATTGACTATCACATATTCGCCACCATTTCCAAAATTATTCTTGCACCTCCGATTACTTCTAAAGCAATGCACACGAGTTAAAAACAAAACAAAAAACAACACTGCATAGAGGAATAAAAGAGCACCATGAAACATTCTATTAAAGAGTACTTCTACTTTACTTTGAAAGTACGTTGTATTTATAGTACTTTACTTCAAGTACGCTGTGCCCGGTGTTCTTACTACTTTACTTGACGTACATAAGCTCTCATTTCCTTTGTACTTTACTTCAAGCACTTTTTCGATGTACTTCACTGTATTTACTTTATGGTGTGATCTTCAACAGCGGCAAGCGCAAGCGCTCGTTCGAGTCCCTCGAAGACAGTCAGCAGCCGCAGCAGCAGCAGGGCGGCGAATACCAGACCGGAGAAGATGGCGGCCTCGAAGACCTGCTGAGCGGCATGCCGACGCCCGACGTGGTGTCCCGGATGCGGCCGTCCTCCGACCAGCTGCTCAGGATATAGGCGCCTTCCCACCGCCGCGCTCCCACCTCTTTGTCCCCGCGACGGACGAACGAACAAACAAACAAAAACAAAACGAACCGAACTTCTAGTCACGGCCCTCGCTCGACGTGCGGCTTTCCACAATCGTCTCGTTACTGGGCCACGTTCGGTATTGCCGCGAGGCTTCGTGTTGAAATGGTGTTGGAATCGTTTGAAAGTACCCTTCAGCTTTTCCGAGCTGAAGGGTACGCGAGCTTTCTGAGCGGACAACGTATGCGAAATTGTAGAAAATGGCGTATGCGAGCTGCTTGCAGAAGAGGTAGGCTACTCAGTAACGATGAATGATATTGGAGACCGCAGGGTGAAGCCGTCGTCTCGTTTTGCATAAAGGTAGCTACGGTGTGTTTCTGTTGTTTTTTTTCTCTCTCCCAACGCTCGTTGAACGACGACGACGGCGCTATCTGGTACTTAGCACTATAGCTGACGCCGTGATCGAACGTCCGTTTGCATGCTTCCTTCGACTTGTGCCACATCATGTAGAAGAGGGAGTACTGGTTTTATCGACAGTGCTAGTTATTGATGATCTCTGTAGTTCTAGCCGTGTTCCATACAGTTTTCTTCACGCAGTCGTTAGGATCAATGAAATCATTTAGCTAGGCCTGTAACGGTTCATTAAGTGGCGACACAACTTCTCGTTATCATCTGCTCAGTGGTAAGGCAGTTCCGCCTTCGCCTGACTGCAATTCTACTCAGACGAGTCTTCAACTGTTATGTCGTCGTAAAAAGTTTATGCATTTATATATTTATTTATTTATTTATTTATGAGCCCGTTTAAACACCTTTCATGGTATTTGTTGTTGCCGTTTGTAAATAGTTCGGTGGCTGTACTTTGTGTTATTTATTATAAGTGGCGTGGAATACGTTCGATCATTCGTTTGCATTATTGTTGGAGACAAGTTATTGTTCTGTGAAATAAAAGTCGAAGAGATGTCACGTTTGTCCCTGCCTAATTTGTGATGAAATGCATAGATTGAATATCAATCCTGTGAACCCTGTCTTCGAGTATAACACCGAACCGTCAAACATGTGCGTACAAAACAGAACAGTCAATTTCCCGATAGTATCAACAATAAATTAAGAAATTAAAACGTTAAGTTTTTTTTTTTTATTAATAAATTTGTAAAAAAAGAAAAGAAGAAAAAAAAAACAGATGCACGACGATAATAATCCCTGGAGAAGGGATTATTCCCTGGAGAAGAGGAACAAGAGGGGAACAAGGGGAACAAGAGCTGTGCTTGGAGTTTTGTGTTTGTCCTTTCTCCCCCTTGTTCGTCTTCTCCAGGGATTATTATCATTATTTTTGACCAGCTCGCTTGCACCTTTGCATTAGAATTGAACTTGAATTGAACTTTATTTTCAGCAACATTACGCCAAGTACACCGGACAGAGAGCTACCAAGAGCTGGCTTGACTCTGTCCTGTGCCCTGGCATGTTCAGGGAATGCATGATTTAAAAACAATCCTATTTATACATTTCTAAAATTTATACAAAACAACTCAACACATTTCATACAAACTCCTATCAAAACAACTGAAAACATTCCTATAAAATTGCTGCAAAAACAATTATATTTACCTAAACAAAATAAAAAGGACGCACTGTTTTTTTTAGTTAAACAGTGAATATAAATGCGGTTAATGCAAATGTTGTTAAACAGTGTAGGTAGGTTATGAGCAAGAGATTGCAGTGCATAATTTGTACGGAAATGAGGAACGTTCCAGAATTCTCCGTGACGAACATTGATGACTGATTCACGTTTAATCAGGTTTGCTAGATCCACCAAGAAAGCGATACACTCCAAATTTGAAAAGGCGTAAGAAAATAACAAACGATAGTCATAAACACTGAAACTTTTCATGACATAGTAGCTCAAAAATAGTGGTTCGGTATGTGTGTCATATGGAACAGTTCCCATAAAACGAAACTTTTTTTTTCTGAAGAATCTATAGTTTGCTGATATTAGTTTTTTGTCGTTGTGCCCCAGACTAAATGGCATCAGTCAATTTATAAGCCAAACGAGCATGATAAATTAGAATCTTGACTTTTGTAGGCAGAAGAGAGCGACAGTGACCAATAATGCCAGCTACATTTGAGTTTCTGAGTTAGGAACTCTATGTGTTGATTCCATTGCATAAACTTTGAAAAAAATGACGGCTAGCGTTTTATGATTTTTTACTATTTCAATCTGGCTGCTACTAATTTTAAGCGCATAATAGGTGTCAATATGTTTATTTACTGGTCTAAATACAATCGCTTTCGTTTTAGCAATATTTATATTAAGGCCATTTTTTTTCTGACCACAAAATAAACTTCTCCAAGACAGCATTACCTTTAATTATCAGTTCATCAATCTTCGTCGCAGCAATGAAAATACTAGAATCATTTGCATACATTATGAAACGTGCGTGTTCACAGATGTGGACGATGTCATTAATATACACATTGAACAGTAGAAGGCCAAGTATACTGCCCTGTCGAACACAGGACTTCAATAGTTGCATCAAAGAAATAAAACCAGTTATTAAAACACACTGCTTGCGATATTCTAGGTGTGAATGAATAAGTCCTAAAGACGTGCCCCGTACTCCATGTAAAGAAAGTTCATCAATGAGCGTTGTATGGTTCAGAGAATCGAAAGCTTTGCTAAAGTCAATAAAAAGTCCGTGTCAACTGTCTTTGCTCTATATTTCTTAATATTAGTTCTTTATGAGATAACAAAGCTGATTTTGTGGGCTTTAACTTGCGGAAACCAACCTGAAAGTCAGTTAACACTGAACGTTTAATAAAAAAAAGGAGTCGTCTAAACGACGCAAAATAATTTTTCTAACCCTTTAGAAAATATGGGTAATACAGATATTGGTCTATAATTTGTAACAATATTTTAATCACCTCTCTTGTGCAAAACAGAAACTTTTGCGAGTTTCATGGTATTTGAGAACTTCCCAGTTGACAAGGCCAAGTTTAAATGTGTAAACCAACACTGGGGCAATTATATCAATCTCAAATGTAATGGGCTTTATTTTATGCCACAGGCACGTAGCCAGGG
>JABSTQ010002000.1:0-17356 GCA_013358835.2 Ixodes persulcatus
GATACTGAAGAGGACGGCAATTGTTTTTTCGAAACCAAATGTAGCGGAGTTGCACTTTAAAAACCTAAACCGAGAACACCCTGGCGCCATTCTATTGTTAGCAGGGTAACTCGGCCGTCCCGGCTATTTTTTTTTTTTTTCTCTCGCGCAACTAATCCTTTCTTCTTGGCTTCGAAAAAAATTTTGTCAATGTTATAAAACGAGCCTCTCTATGGATTACCATATTTTACCTCGGAATTCGCAACAACCTTCGCTCTTGTGAAATGCAGTTCCAGGGTCACCGCATAGATGGCGCCACAATGCCAGTCTGTTACCTCGTTCTAAAAAAATTTAAGAAGTTTTAAAGGACACATGCAAAGAAAAAAAACATTTTTTTAAACAGCTTAGATGGAAAAAGGATATTATAAAACGATTTTACAACGAAGAAAAAAAAAAATTTAGAGCTATATTTACGGCGCTATACGAATTTGTAGTTGGCGCCCGCTGGAGCCGCCGCTGGTCACGTGGTAGGCCCGCGCGCCGCCGCCCTGCGTCGCCGAGCCGTAAAGCGACGCCGCCGCCGCACGCTGAGCGTTGTGCGAACGCCGCTTCAACGCGTTTCTCCACGCCGCCGTCGCCGCCGCCGCAGAAGTTCGTCTGGTTCGGGGCGCCGCCGCCGTCATCTGACCGGCGCACAGGTCGATCACGTCTGCTTGCGCTTTTTCAGGAGTTTCCTTGGGCTCTAAAAGTTACTTATTCATCTTAGTTTTTTGTTATACTTCAAACAAAGATGAATAAGTTACTTCTAGAGGCCATAGGAAGCTTCCGAAAGAGCGCGAGCACCACGTGACAAATATGGGCCCGTCACGTGATAAATAATGGCCACTTTTCCGCGGCGCCCGCGGGCGCCAACTACAAATTCGATAGCGCCGTAAATATAGCTCTAAAATTTTTTTTCTTCGTTGTAAAATCGTTTCATGATATCCTTTTTCCATCTAAGCTGTTTAAAAAAATGTTTTTTTTTTTCTTTGCATGTGTCCTTTAAGAGATCTCGTCTCTCTCAGTCGTACTCGGTCGCAAGAGTGTGAACGGCCCTTAAAACTCTCCAGAAAGGTGCAATCCCATACCGGTTGCAGCACTACGTTGGGTCAGTGAAGAGTGTTGTTTGCATTCGGAAATGACATTTCGCGAGCCATGATCGTGAGCAGTTCTGCCGCGCCCGCTGAGCAGGAGAATCGGGGGACCCTCACTAGAGCGCTTCCCGTTTCCGCCACGGGAGGGCGAGCGTCGAGCTGGAGATGCGAATAGCCTGCATCCTGCGTGAATATAACAATAGATCGTTCCACGTCGCTTTGTATTCTTTTAGGGGAAGCGTATTGCACCGCGAATCCGGCCAGTTTGTCGAAATTCCATTGGTCTCTGGACAACTGGAAGAAGGACAATTCGTCGAATAGGGCAATTCGCCATAGGCCGATTCGCAGAATTGAAAATGGGGCGAAAGTGCCCGCTCGTCGAACTGTCGAAAAGAGTTGATTAGGGTAGGGTGTGTAGATAGCCGGGGACAGTGGGACCCTCTGTCTAAAAAAGAGAGGATGACAAATGCAGCTCTCAGGATTTACAAGGGTCCGATAGTGAATCGTGCCCGGGTCGTTGAAAATTATAAAAGTCGTGTTCTACGGGAATATGTTCACTCGCGACTCAAGCATATAAATAAATCGCGGTCGCACTGTCGCAGCGGCTCTGCGATAGAGTTACAACCAGTTCAGATCCGATCGCAGCCTCGCTATGCTACCTGGGCGCGTATCGGTACGATTGCTGTATGCCACGTGACCAGAAAAGGCAGAGCGGAAACGACGGAAGCCATTCCAAAAAAACACAACAAAAAACATTGTATTAATTATTAAGGTTGCCTCTTGTTGTTTAACATACGGTTCACGGCGACAGCAATTGCATTGGTGGCCGAAGCATGCGAAACTAATCGTCGCGATAAGCATCAATGTGCCGAATTCTCCAGACAGTCACCGGGCATAAGCTCACCTCTGGAGGACTTCACGTTGTATTTTATCACTGATTTTGATATGAGGACCGAATATTGGTTTCTGGGGACCGAGAAGTCCAATCAGAAATGTCTAAAACTTTCAGCTTCGTTTATAAAAAAAAAAAAAAAAAAAGCAAATAGGAACCCTGCAATTTAGTGTAATTACAAATACTACACCGACTTGACCTCGCAATATTACTAACACTTTAATCACGCGTTTTTTCTTCATATGCGGAGGACATCATCTTTGCGCGACTAGGGACGCCAAAAAGGAAAATACTGCAACCCGTACATTACGGAAAGAAGACTGTGGCTGGGAATAAGGACGATTAACGATTCTAAGAACTCTCGTGGACTTCACATTTGCTTCCGCGCCAGAGTTACGACCTTCTAAAAATCAAACGCGTGACCAATTGTCAATGGTCAACGAGTTCGGTCTTTGATCTTGTAGCATGTGACCTTTTCCGCGTCATTTTTTTTCTTTATTGTATAAATTATCTTTTTATTTAGATATATAAACGAACAATAAATGTAATTTTGTTTTAGTTTTATTAAGTCTACAAAATACACGAGCATAATTTTAATTTTATTCGGGAGACTTCGCAGAGGCTACGTCAGCGGGACAAGCTCAGCAGCACACCAAAATAGCCGTGCATTAAAAGCCCGGTACTGACAAGCCCGGTACCGAAACGACCACGTCCCGAAACGACCGCGTACCGTTATCTCCGCACCGAAACATCCGGTTCTCCATTCCATCGAAAGCATTTTTCACCGCCCTAACTATCAGTAATCCTACTTTTCGAAAAATGAAATATCTTATAAATTATATGCAAGGTTCATTCCATATCCGTTGGATATTGAGACTCGTTGGACATTCAGGCCCGTTGGACATTCCGTCTCGGTTGGATCTTTCGTCTCGTTGGACATTCAGGCACGTTGGACATTCCGTGTCGATTGGACCTTTCGTCTCGTTGGACATTCAGACACGATGGACATTCCGTCTCGATTGGATCTTTCGTCTCGTTGTGCATTCCGCCTTGCCTGTCACGTGACCGATTGGACATTCAGGCTCGTTGGACATTCAGTCTCGTTGGACATTCAGGCCATAAGCGCCCCCCAATGACGAGGCAGGGTGAACTCGGCGCTACGGACACTCACGCAAAGATTAGGGAGGTGCTGTTAAGATAAAGCGGGGGAAGATGCATTGTTATTTTTTTTTTAAACGGAGCAGGCTTCATTTGGGCTCCCTGTTCTACTGTCGTCGTAGTTGCGGCCCACTAACTTTAAGAGCTTCCTCACAGTACACAACTCCCTCCGCTTTTTGAGGTAGCACTGCATTACCGACGCGTGCCGGCCAGACAAAACAAAAGGATAGCTATACTGTCACAACACAGTAAACAGCAACACACACAAAATCTCGACTTTGAAAAATCAGAGCAAACGTCCACCCACAAACCATATCCCAAGCCGCCATTAAAATGCCCGAGACAGCAGAAGTTGAAATTCAGATGCCGCGAGTAACAAGTCAGCAACGTCACCGCTGTAACATTCCCACTAGAAGCACGGAAGAGCATTTTAAGCGCTCCGTGTTCCTTTCCTTTTATGGCTTACCTGATCACACAGTTAGATGGTAGATTTAAAAAAGCACCGGCGTGCGTTGCAATTACTTTCGTCGCTTCTGCCTGCAAAGATCTCGGACAGCGGGACAGCTCCCGGCGCTGAAGAGTTTTTGGAGCTCTATTCAGGCCTGGTTTCAGTTCCTGAACTCCAATGCGAGCTGCTAGATGGGCTTCCAAATGCTAGACGGAGAAACGTGAAACGCCCGTCACGTCCGCGCTACAGGTGGTCGCCCTCTCTCCGGAGGCCCTGGTGGCGACGAGATGTTTTTGGTTGCGCCACCTCGCGGGCGCCCTCCTGTGACGCAGCTGGTAGGATCCGAGCAGACGACTCGCTATGTCAAATCACGGAGTGGCTATGTTAGTTCGCAACTATGCAGATTAAAACGGTGTATTTATTAAAGAAACGCGTATAAAGTTTTTGTGAGTGATCTGTCTAATAAATAACAGCGCCTCGAAGTTGCTTTTTTATTAGAAAAACTTTAAAATGTTCAAAAACAAGCCTGTAGCATTACATTACAGCTTGCGCGGCGTGCGTCAGGGCTATTCAAAACCTCTCTGACTCTTTTTTTTTTTATCTGTAGAGGCCGCTCTAAAAAAAGGTTTTGCATTCACCAGATTAATAGTACAGTGTACTAGAATACGCCGCACACTTGTTTTCGCTGCATTGAGCTTGCCGATACCGACGTTTCTATCCAGGTGTGGCTCGACAGTTGCTGCTCAGCAAATGCTCGTCAGCAACTGCCGCTTAGCTCCTCCCGAATCGAGAACGCGGCAAAGATGTTTGTCACATAGCGACTTCTGCTCGAAAGAAAATGATAAATGTTCATAAATTCTTAAATTGTAGGCCATGGCCGGGCAAATTCGGGCGATTGATTAATTTGTTCTATCCTATTTTTACCAAGAATTGTTTACAAATTTAAAATCGCTCGCTGAGGAGCGCATCACGCATTATGCGCGTTTGGGTTCGCAAAAAACGAAACATACAAACGGTAGTAATTTATAGCAGGCATATTCCGCATTTTCTAGGACGCTGAAGTGTCACAGACTAGCTAGATTATTTCGATCGCGAGGGCGTCTCGCACGTTTCGGGTCGGCCGTGTGAATAAGCAGGGAGTTAGTCGAAACGACTCCGGACGCCAGCCTCCACTTCTTCCTGCCAGTTATTTTGAGGAAATGTTTGTTTACTGGTTCACAAAGTTTAAAAAAGAATCATCTTGGAACTAATAAGAGACCAACACTCACAGAGCACATTGCAACCAACAGGATACACGGAGTTGCTTTCACTGAATGTTTCACTACACACGTGAGGGGTTCTCGCATTTCGCTTTCCTATTTTCAATTTGATGAGATCTTTCTTTCTTAGTTTTATTTTATCCGAATCATAACAAAAAAGACATTCTATTCGCCGTGGTAGACGCTGTAGCGCAATAAAGCGCTGGATATTCTATTTTCCTCGTTCAGCTTTTTGTACGGGATAGAGAACAGCACAGCACCATCCGACCACTTCGACAACTCAGCCCCAAAAGTGTTCGTTGGCACGACTACGCGTGCCACATGTGGTTTAAAGCTTTGCTAAAATGTTCTACTACAAATATCACTTCACCAAATAAACGCAACGCGTGAAACAGGCTTTGCGGCGCGTTACCCCAACAGCGCATGAAGCGAGCTGGCGAGCCGAGGGATCCAAGATCTGCGCGGTCTGTCCCAGTCTGTCCTACCCGTGACGTCACAAACGATGATTATGATAGGTAGAGAAACGCTCCCTGTAGTTCGCGCACGCCGCCGATTCCCAAACGTCCATCTCTTCGAGATCCTAGTGACTCTGCGCGTAACAACGGCGGGAGCTGAGCGCTTGTTCTCTTCGCTATGACGGTTGAAAACATACCTGAGAGCGTTAACTTCGAATGAGCGACTGCTCGGTCTCGCGCTTTTGAATGTTTACTGCGACATTGAAGCTCAAGCGGAGGACGTCCTGGATATTCTTTATCGTGAACGCAGGCGGCTGCATCTTAATGTGTAGGCGCTTGGCATATATGAGATGATCAAGAGAGCCTCTATATTGGTTTCTGAAATAACTAGTCACACTTACTTTTTTATTCGTGGAAATTTCTACACTCTAAGAAAAAGTTAGCAGCCCCCCCCCCCCCCCCCCCCCCCCTATTCATCATGCGTTTTGACGGCTGTAACTACCCCACAGGCTCACTTAACTACCCACTGGGCTCGAGCCATTGAGCGTTACCACCCTGTTGGCACGTGACAAGCATGGGGTAGTCACGTTTTATAAACTCCTGAATTGAACATTCAAGTGAATGCAGTCGTTCAATAGTAAAAGTCACTTCAAAAATCTCAAAAAGTACTTGAAACTTGTTTTCTTCGTGCGTTGGTTACCATTTATTCAAATTTGCACCGGTCGAAACAGGCGTGTGGCTCAGTTCGCCTAAACTGGCAGAAAACAAACATTGCCAAAGTGTACAGGCAACCTTGGTAGGCACGTACTAAAACCCGAGGCAGATACAAATTATCGCGGTTGTCTTTTTTGGTTCCGTCGTGGGTTTTACCATGTACAGCAGTAAACAGCTGGCAGCTGGCGTCGTGCTCGAGGAATTTAACCAAATCTCTAGAAAAGCACAGGAAGCTACGCACGGGCGTGAGTTGACTTGAATGTTCGCCGGGCGAGATACTCTTGTCGTCTTTTATTGTGCGGTTCAGTAAAGAGCGTGCTCTCATTAAAGGTGTGATCGGTCCGTTCTCTGCGTGCAGATCAGTTGCAAATGGCCTCCTCGGTTCCGCCGAACTTGCACGCCTGTCATACCCATTTTTTTTTTTTTTGTTTTCAAGTGCAGTGAAGTTTGAAGCATTGAACACCACGACTGAGGCCGGACAGGACGAACGTACACAAATATCTGGGATCATGTCCGTGTATTTCAGTATTTCTCTGTCTCGGGATATATGATTCGCCTTCACTGGCTGATTTGGCACATTTCATCGAGCATACTCGATAACAAATGCTTCAAACAAGTGTGTGTCATCCCAGGTGGAGTACTTGAAGGGGACTAGGATTTCAGGCCTTCCGGCACGCGTTCCTTTTACCTATATAAAGGATTCCAAGTAAATTTCCAAAAATAAGGCGTTGGCAAACATGCAAGTGCTATTTGTTTTAGTTTTTCTTTTTAGAAAAAGTACTGCTGCAGACGCCAGCAGGTGCAGCGCAGAGAACTATGTTCTCGGCGTTCTTTTACCCCTGTTACCCGGGCACACTTATACCCTTGTTACACGGGCACCCTTGACTGCAGTTACGGCAAACTATGGTTACGGGCGCTAGTTGCAGTTACTGGTAACCGCGGTGCGCGGGTGTTACACGGAAGTCCTGTTCTCAGTCAGCCTATGTGTATATATTAAGAGGAAACAAAATACTCAGGACCTACGCTAACCGGTGGTTGCGGCAGGCAGGGAGCCGGCACCAGTGCGTCAAGCAGCCTAGATAACGCGGAACCGCCGTAATTACAAGTCTCGCCACAAAGCTAACATCTGCTCTGCCATTGCGGCGTAGATGGCCGCGTTTCTTGTATTCGAGCGGAACGCTTGCAAATTGTCTTCCCAAATCCCGATGAGGGCCTCGGTGATCGCAACCGGCCAGTTAACGCGCTTTTGCCCGATTGCGCTGATTTCGAGCACTGCGACTTCGCTGCTGCTTCGGACGCTGCCATCTTGTCAGTGCGGCACCACAGATGCCGCAGTATACTCTTGGGCAGCTATTCCATAACACGTGAAGAGCGCGCGTGCACTGCTTCGATAGATGCTCAAGATGCTCAAGCGCACGTTCGCCCATAGCTTTGACTGCATAGCCGCATAATGTTGTCGGTAAGTATTGTGCGCTGACTGTGGCTTAGCGTAACTGCAGTTAAGTTTGCCCGTGTAACAAGGGTATAGACCTTTTCATTTCAGTAGTTGCCTCACCCGCGGATAGAAGCGCTGACGCATTCGGCGCCATTAGGTTGCTTCAAATTGGGTTGGTTTCGGTTTCAACGTGAACGCGGCTATGTTGCTGTTTTACGCGGTTTTTGCTTAATTTTATGATTAGATTATTTTCCTTGTAGCACACAACCAATGAAACAGTGGTATTGAGCCACTTTGAGGACTACGAGGTGTTTCTGAGCCTAAATTGCGGGCTTTTTTCCAACTCCTTTGATGTATTGACTACGGTTGGTTGCGAAACGCCTGATTGATATAGAGGGAAGATTACCATCGTCTACGGCCGTACCCGATGACACCAGTTTCCAGAAAAACAAACTAATGAAGAGACTAACACGTGAAAGTAAAGAAGCATATCGACAGCTTGATTAGCATTGTGCTGAATCGGCCAGAACAGATGAACTCGCGAGTTTACTACTCACTGTTTGGTTTTCGTGGGCACCCAACCTTTAGTGAACTTCGCAGACTAAAAACGTATCGTGTAATGACGCAATTGATATAAACAGGCAGTATCGTCTCAGCCTCTTTTTTTTTTTTTTCTGATTCAGTACTCGAGCATGTTTTTACAGGCCGAGTAGGAAATTTCTTAAATTATCAACCCCGCTAAAGTACTCATAAGCAGCATTTCGCGATATTGGACCCAGGAAATAAATTATTTTTATATCAACATTTGCTTACTCAAGATGTGATACAAGTGACAAGCCCGTCAAATTAAATCTGGCATTTGTCTTCCGTAAAATTGGCCAAATAAAATTAAAAGGCGCAGGAGGAGAAATACGCCGGAAAGTTTGGCTGAATTCTACCGCTAGGCATCACTTGACGGACCTGTGTGAACGAATATTTTTTTGTTTGGACAGATTCGCTTTGTAAATTTTGGCGTCGCCAGCCACCAAAAGTAAGCCTCTATTCGCCATCGACAATCCTGGACTCAAGTAATTGTTATACAGACGGCTCTTTTTTTTTTTTTCGGCGTCACATATTGCGGATTCCAGATACTAACAAAAATTAAAACAACGTACGCAAAAGGTCGTTATTATTGCGCATGCGCCGAACCCAAACCGCGTTTTGGATAATAGAAAGGATGTTATTTCTTTGTGCACTCTATTCTCAAACTCGCTACTGTTAAGTGTCTGTGGAAGTTTGTTACGCAGGAAGTCCCAACCTTTGTGTTAAAATAAATTAAGCGGATGGCACTGGTTATCTAAATATAATCAATAAATCGATATCACTTAAAGGACTGTCAAAATGGGAGCGAGCACGTATACAATTTCTTAAACTTCATAAGTAAACCGACCGACCGAATGTTTACGTCGCAAAAAAAAGACTGAAAACCTAAACAATAGTCAGAGTGCAGGCGAGCTGGTGTAAGTTGAACATGATTGTAAACCTGAGACTGGGGCAGAAAGAGAACACAACAGAAGGTAGTTTGAGACGTTGTCTCCTCTTTTTCTACCTTCTGTTGTGTTCTCTTTCTGGCCCAGTCTCAGGTTTACAATCATGTTCAACTGAAAACCTCATAGAGATGTAGGTGTGATATTATGAACAAACAAATCGCCTGATGTTGACGTACCATTACTCCTAGCCTCAGATAAAGTACAATTTAAACGTTCGTTGTCTATATCCTCCGCGAGTTTCCTCACATAATCAAAAGAAACTGTTTAATCAAAAGAAACTGTTTTCGATATATTATGAATACAAAGAACGATACTTTCAGGAAATACAGATAGTCTCCTAGGGCTGACAATTTTTGACGCCTTCCGATCCTAAATGCGCGATATAAATATACGCGCTTCTTACTGAGAATGTTCCGCCACTATTAGTAAACAAACCTCAGTTGTCATAAGGACCTCTGAACCCTCGTGATGTTTTAGTCGTCGAGTAGACGTATCAGACTACAGTTTCCGAAGTAAGGCAAGAAAGCGCGGTGAAACGCGACGAAAAACACAAATACAACGCATCCGCCAAGGCGCGGAGGGGAGAGCGGAGCAGCAAGTTGAAGCAACCTAATGGCTGCCGCGTCACGCGATTTCAAGATGGCAGCGCCCATGCGGAGGAGGATGAAATGGTCTATTAATCGCGCTTCCCGCTCCCGCGAGTAAAGCCACCGGACGGCCATCTTGCATGTCGAAAAATCGCGTTTCTGGAGGGTTGCGGAAGCTGGCGGCAGCTTGCTGAAGACACATTTTCTACTCGGTCGTCATCATTCGCCGAATAAATTCTTTAAAACCATCTGTAAGCCGTGATACTTGCCATTGAGAACACGTGGAACGTTTTACAGAAGCGCAGTGTCGCAGAAAAAAGGCACAACGCGTCGAAAGTAAGTTTCGCCGGTCTCGCGACAAAATTAAAACTTCCTTGCACCTTTTTTGTTTTTGCCTTTTAAATTTGCCGTTTTCTCAATACCCATTTTAAATTTCCAGATACAAAATAGCATGTTGGAAACAGTAGATCCATAGTATTCAGAAAATGTAGTTGGTTTGGGTAGCTAAAAAACCGCCGGAGTACCCTTTAACTGGTGTGGGTGCAGCTCCCCCCCCCCTCTTGCACCCCCCTCGAAATTCCAAGGGGGGGCAACTGCCCCCCCCCCCCCCTCTCTTGCACCCCTCTGCGGACGCCCATGACTGCAGTTAAGTGTGCCCGTGTAACAAGGGTATTTGATGCTTAATTAATTTAGCATACGTCTTTCGCGTTCATTGCAGGTGAAGGCACGGGCCCGAAAGCGGCAGTTCTGCACTGTCCTCTTGGTGCGAGCGCGAGCGCATAGAATGCATATTTGAAAGACACGCGCTCGAGCAGAAACAATTGTAGCGAAAAGAAGAAAACTGAAATAACGCTTCGGGGACTTCGGGGAGGACCGGCGGACGGGCTTCGCTAGAATCACCTGCGCGTGCTCAGTGTACTCAACGTGTACTCGACCGCCGCTGAAGTCATTCGGATATGTAAAAAAAGAAAAGAAAATGTATCAGCGTGTTCAGAAAGTTGTGATTGCAGAAATTGGTTTCGATAATTAATACAATTAATTAAACAGGCTTCTGTATACTTGAAGTGTAGGCTAGCGAGAAAACGAAAGTGATCAAAACGTGACGTGTAGCGACTATTCAAATTTATTTATAACCCGAAGTTCACTTTTGCAATAGATTCCATTAGAGATACGAGCGCTTTCCTAAGGTCAGTAGAGGAAAATATTATATACGGGTAAACCTTGGACAGTCTTTTCGTATTTATGCAAAATATGACAGTGGTCACCATCCTAATCGGTCACAGAAAATACAGCAGTATATAAGCCAGTGGTATCGACTAGTCGTGTGTATAGGAATGTAGAGTGTCAATATCTAATTTTGTACCTTGTGCTGTTTGTGAACGCGTTCATGTATAAAATCCTATGGTGTTTGTATGTCACGTATGTGTGAAGTGTGATATGGAATACTATACATGTACAAACGTGCATGTCTGGCGAGGCGCTCAAAGCGAAGACAGTTTTTTTTTTTTTTTTTTTTTGAGCGCTGTCCGTTAGGCGGCGCGTGTCGCCGCCCAATTCAAGGAGTCGCGCGTTTATGTGTCTACTTATTTGAGGGAAAACATCAACGAGGTCAACGAGGTAGAGGGGCTATAGAGCGATAAATCGGGGTTCCGGTCTGCACTCGAAAGTGACCCCCATAAGGCCGCTGCCATTGTACGCAAATTTGACCACTCGTCACGTGACCAAACCAAATACGTGACGTCACAGGAAAGATGTCAGCGCCCAGGCAGCGGCTGGCCCCAACTGGGCCGGAGCTTGTCGGATGCTTTGTTCGTTGTCGTTCGTGTCGGAGAGTTGATTTCAGACGCGGAAGCCCTCGTATGAGTCCGGTCGAAAGCGACTTCAGAGTTCAGCGTGGTGTCTGACGTAGGCATAACGTGAAAATACGGAGGAACGGTGTGCATTTCGCTGGTGACCGACGGGGATATTGCCACGAAGGAGACAATCGGCCCTACGTTGCTCGGACCTCGGATTGATTCGGACACCGCTAGGATAAATTTTAAGGCGACGTTTCTGTGCTCTCGTTGACCATCGGAACCTTCGAGATCTGCAGTGAAGCGTGTGCAATATATTTGGATACACAGTTTAGCGACGGAAATTGCGTGAGTCGTGCTTGGCAGTGTGCGGTCGTGGTGCCGCTTCGTTCAAATAACCGAAGGCTCACTTTGGTTGTGCGGTGCGCGCACCGGAGAGCTGCCTTGACGCTTGTAGTTCCCGTGCCGTGCTAAATGATACTGTGCTGCTTCCCAAATTGTTCCGGCATAGACGTGCACTTTCACGGAGCACAGGTTTGCGGCGCGCCGAAGAACTGCCTTCAAGCTGGTAGTTCCTGTGCCGTGCTTTAGGTGATGCTGTGCTGCCTACTAAATTGTTCTGGCGTAGGCGTGCACTTTCACGGAGCACAGGTGTTGCAGTTGGTATTGATTCCGCTGGTCTGTCGCACGTTTCGTCGACACCTAAGTTTCATCAACATTCGTTACGCGAATTTCAAGCTGTATGGACATTTCATCGCGCGTGTTACCTACCCAGTTTACCCGTTCACGCCGCTTTGCGACGGCAGTCTGCAGCGGCTCATTACCAGAGAAGTGGTCCCACATCGATTTCAGTTCAGCTCGTCCACGGCAGTCGCCAAACCCCGAAGGAGAGGATTTATTCGGACAGAATGCCACTAAAGCAATGCAGCTTCTTTAGTGGTCAGGATAGACTTTCTTCTGTCTGTTTTGTTATATTGTCACGGATGCTTGCTCCAGTCCTATTTTCTATCAATATTTACTATTCTGAAAAGTTCCAGGCTATGCTCAGCTGTCATTGTATGTTCTGGTGGAGGTGCTGCGCCCTTTACCCATAGCCCTTCACTTTGTGTGCACCCTGGCGGCTCCTCAGCCGAGTTGCCCCATAACAGGACACGGTTGGCGGACTATCCTGCTTCCTATACCCCCGGCGATCCGTGAACCAATCCCAACCCGAGCCCGGCGGAAAAACTGCAAGACGAGCGAGTACCACAAGGATGAACCCCAGAAATGCACCACGTAGAACCTGAAATCCGAGCCAGTCGCTGCTATCAGCAAGAACCACCGGAATTCGGTCTTTTGCCAGGAAAACCGAAGCTGACTAAACCCGAAATGACAAACCTGTAGCAGCAAACCGTGTCCGCTCTCACTATTGTTTGCATGCATTTTCATCGCACCTCACACTCCGACGCCCTTTCACGCTAGGTGTATGAAGACGTCGAGGGCTGGATTGAACAATATGACCGTGTCGCCCGCCACATTAGGTGGACAGACAACCAGCTTCTGCAGAACCTATATTTCTCCTGGAAGAAACTGCCACGCACTGGTTTGAGGACCACGAATCCTCCTTAATGCCGTGGGAAGTTTGCAAGACTGAGCTGAAGTGCACAATCATCAGGCACCATTGACGAGAGAGAGTCGAATTCCTGATTCTGTCTAGAACACGGCACCAACGAGAGCGTCACCGCCTTCGTGGAGGATGTTTTGCGCCTGATTGAGCACCCACGCTAGCCCTGATGCTACAAAAGACAAGAAGCTAAGAATCCCATGCCCATGTGAGAGACAACACCTTCGGCAGCCTTGTCCGTAACCCCACGACAACAGTCGAAGGGTTCATATCACCGAGGCTTCCAACATTGAATGTACACTCCAGGCCCGAGCCAGTCACTATCAACAACTCCCCAACGTCTCAACACTCAAGTCGTCCAGCTGCAATTTCGACACCAGCCTCCCAGACATCCGCAACATCATCCACGACGTTGTCCGGGAGGAGATCAGCAAGCTACTTCCTGCCATCAGTTGCCCAGCTTTTATTTTGATTGCCGAGATTGTTTCGGAACAAGTTTGACTGGCAGTTCCACTGGAGACGTCACCGGCTACCCGTTATTCAATGTCAATTCAACGAGACACCCCAATGCCGAAGCATTCTCGACATCGGGTGTAGGTCTGCGCTGAACAAAGTACACCGAGGAAAACTGAGGTGTTGCGAATGGCCGACCGAAAACTACTCTGCTACCACCGCATGAGGCCGACCATGTCTACCGAAGCTGCCCGTACCAATGAATTCGCCTGCGAAGGTTCGTGCCGAACAACCCTCGACCACGTCTCGAGGAGCGACCGCGGGACATTGAGGATTATCTTCGGCGGCCTTTGTCCTTGCTGTTGACATTACCCCGAAGCTCCTGATCCCCATCACCTCGACGAGAGGTAAGCACGACAAAGCAGGTGAGCGGCAATGCAATGACAGTTGATTTGGTGTCGGTTGTCGTAAACGGACGATACGTAATAATTTGCTGAAACCAATTATCTGTGTCCACTTAACGAAGCACACAATTTCCAACTTCGAGGTAGAATGCCGCTCAGCGACTTGAAGAGATAGAATGGTTGGTTGTTCTCAAAAGTGGACACCAAGCATCACCCGACTTCACTTTGCCACACGAGACTTACACAAGTTGCAGTGGTCGCGGGATGCAGAAGAAATCGCCATTACGAAATGGAAGTGAAATGGCTTGAATAGCAAGCAAACAATGTTGCCAGCCATCAAGTCAACGGTACAGCTTAAGGCACAGCCATGTAAGCAATACATGCCCAAGCTTGCTGCACCGACGCAGAAAACCACCAGAAAAATTTGCGGACTAAAAGCCAGCCCTGCAGCTTCAGTGCATCAGATGTCAATGGCCGCACATGACGTATGAATACAAGACGGCATCAGTCAGTCAAAATTGCCACCCGACCAAACTGAACACCGACGTGCCAGGAGCGTCATCCGACAACAAGGAGCACAGGTACTACGACTGAACGCCTGACACGAGACTGTCGCAGAAAGAACTCGTTATGGAACCATTTGCTAAGAATAAGTAATTATGTAATGAAGTGGAAATAAACATTTGGTTCACTAACCGAATAAACATATTTCCGCTTGCCTTTACGCCTTCAGAGTCTACAAACCAAGAATTGTGTTCACTGCATGCGGCGCAGTTTTTGACGACACTTGCGTCTCTGACCCCCGAATATTAATAAATGGGGCAAACCAGACTGGCAGACTTGTTGCATGGGACTGCACTCCTTCCACCTGTCCTGAACATGTGGTGCACCGAAAGCAAACTCCAGTGATGTGGAAATGTTATTTATTAATTTACTCCCTTCAAAGACTCCTGGAAGCATTGCAGAGAGGATATTTAAAACTATACACACATTATAATACCATCATAGCACACAGACGAGCACAAAACGGGCCCAGCTGCCGAAAATAAATATTACACTCGTAAGAAATAATTATTGCTGTAACTTGATAATTACAAAGATAACACACCTCTGAGCATCTAGTCTAATAGTATGTGTTGATGCATTGTTATATAGCAGGACACTTCCTATACATATAACACAATAGACCCTTTGCAAAACCCCATCAACCAACACAACTGTCACCATTTTTTTTTTTTCGGCGTAAAGCACATGAATGGGCCCCAGTTCACGTCTAACGTTAATGCAGCATTCGAGTCCAATAGGCGCTGAGCCGAGTTCACAGTGATGGCTGACATAACATTCTTGTCGAACAAATACCCAAAGTATGAAGGCCTTGGGTAATTAGAGTAGTAGCTACTCTAATTCGTTTCATCACAATTTGGCAAACAGCGAATGCTACAGTCTCGGTGAGTCAATATGCACGTTGAAGAGAGGCACGTGACAACATATGTCATCAGAGTGCTCTCTTTCTGCACAGATTTGTCGCACACCTTCACTCCGTCTCTCTGATTGGCTCGAAAGGACTGTGGCGGTCGCCCTCTTCCAAGTTACAACGAAACACAGTATAGAAAGCCTACACTTTTGAAAAAAGTCTATTGGCAGAGACTGAAAGGAATGGTAGTGAACATTTTTCAAAAAGACTGCTTCTTTGAGCAAGGAATTAACACAAATATGAGTTGTCTTGTCCAGGTAATTAGAACAAGTAAATAATTGATCCACTAATACAATGCACTCTTGATGAAAAATTGTATTGCTGCAACAACTCCTATGAACAAGAAAAATGTCCAGTTAATCTTCTATTTCCGAGCTGCAATACTTTTAACGAATTGATATGTGAAATTCTATCTCTGAACCCCTAAAGAGTGGGGCTGCATTTTTTTTTAGGATTCCAGATGTTAGAATGATGGATTAGACAACCATCTAAGAGGAGTATGATCATACACATAGAGGTTACTGTGGACTATTGATACCGATCGGCAAGGTAATGAGCCTACTAATTAGTGGTGCAAAACTATCGATAGTCGCCAGAAATCTGACTATCGATGGTTAAAAAGCTATCGATAGTACTATCGATAGTCGACTATCGAAAAACTATCGATAGTACTATCGATAGTTCTGCGACACTATCGATAGTTTTGGAAAAACTATCGATAGTATCGATAGTCGATTTATCGATAGTTTTGCATCACTGCTACTAACACTAATTTCTAAGGGACATCGGATGCAGCCTTTTGTGCAGTGATCAATGAAAGTCTTGCTGTGTTCCGAGTTCCAAGGGGACAAATAAACTGTTTTATAAACATATGCAATGAACTTTTTTTTTTTTCGAATAATTCGTTCGAATGCTTGGTAAGAGTTCGCATGCACATAAATTAAGCGAACGCCAGCTTTTAACTTCGAGAAAGTATTGCGATCGAATGCAGAATCATCGATTAGCACAAAAGGTTAAAGATCGCAGGAGCTTCCTCGCTAACCCAGGCGGCACACAGTATTGGGCCAACATTGGATTTGAAGTGGCTAAGTATGGCCCAACAATGGCCCAACATAGCCATATGTTTCCCAATATTGGAATTACATTGGACAATATTGGACTATCAAAGCCAATGGTTTTCCAATATTGGTGATACGTTGGCATAGGCTGGTCAACATTGGACTGTCGAATCCAATAGCTTTCCAATATTGGATATACGCCGGCATAAGTTGTCCAATATTGGACTGTCGGAGCCACTGGCTTTCTGATATTGGCTATACGCCGGCATAAGCTGTCCAATATTGGACTGTCAAAGCCAATAGCTTTCCAATATTGAATATACGCCGGCATAACCTGTACAATATTGGACTGTCAGAGCCAATGGATTTCCGATATTGAATATACGCTGGCTTAAGCTGGTTAATATTAAACTGTCAAAGCCTAGATTTTTCCAATATTGGAGATGTCTTGGTATAGGCTGGTCAATATTTTACTGCCATAGCCAATCGCTTATCGATATTTGTGTCGCCTAGGCTATAGACTCGCGACCCTCTTTTATGCATTGCAGAGGTAGGAAATTGGAAAAGAGTCATTCATGCGCTCGCTCGGGGCGAGGATTTTATTTATCCAACTTCATGTGGCGTACGTCGCCGGTGCTTTGTAAACGCGATCACAAATAAACCCTTAGCTGCCTATAAGACTATTGCAGTTTTTTTTTTGTTTTTTTTGCCGGCTGCTCTCCCCTCGCATTGCCTTACCTCGGCGTTGACAACTTAATTCTGTTTTTTAGATTTAATTATTTTTGTATTTTCGAGTGTATTTTGTATGTATATGCGTTACGTAGCGTTAACGTCTTCTACTTTGCTCGCGCCCCTGCCATGCTTGTATTTCTTTCTGCGTGCTCTATTTTTTATATTTAATGTTTCTGTGCCTATTTTGTCATTGTCGACGCACGCGTCTACAAACATAAAGCCGCCGTTTACGCCGCAACCGAGGTGTCCT